>QKQZ01011902.1:0-14999 GCA_003595255.1 Solenopsis fugax | reverse complement strand
ATATATAAGATAAATATACGTGTTTATACTAAATATATAAAATTAAAAGTTTTATTTATCACTTTAGAAAATGTTCCATTCATTTTTAACATAAAACGTATATAGTCAACTGTCCCATAACACTATGGCCATCTTTTCCTTAAAATTTTAATAAGAAGGCCAATGCATGTTATAATATTTTGATAATATTAAATTTCTAATGTGTTTTCTCTTTAAATTCAATAGTATTATTAACTTTAAGATTCAGTGAAGTGACATATCAAACATTATTAAAAAATATCAAAAATAAAAATGTGTTTTTTGCATTTTAAAAAACTATGGCCATCTTATCCGAATTTACCCTATTTCAGCATCAAGTTCTTGCTATGACCATTGTGGCCCTTCTTTTATTTAATTTATTGTATACAAACCACGGTCTTGAATCTATATTATATATTATGCTCCATGAGTATCTGGATTTTTGGATAGCGTTGATAATCGGAACAAATTTCCATACCGGAGATTCTGCACGTGATGTCCGCGGCAATTAGCGCGCCAGCCGCCAAGAAAGAAAACGTGCGGACGGTCGAAGAACGTGCGGGGAAGAAGTGCTAGCGTAGGTGGTGGAGGAGACGGAGGAGGAGGAGGAGGAGGAGGAAGAGGTGCTGAAGAGGAGAGGTGTAGAAAAATCGTGGCTGAAAAAGGAGATTTACGAGCGGCAGGTGGAGGTACGATAAGGCGCGAGCACTCGATCACGCTGTCCCGCGTTTTGATTGAATGAGACGGCGGCGAGGCGCGCAGAAGACACCGGCGCGGCTCATTTCCGCGCCCATCGCGCGGAAATTTGCATGCCGATCAGCGATCGCGGGCTGCAAGCCCCGAAGATAGCGGTAGGGGTAGTTGGGACCGGCGCGACGCGATGTACACGTTACAGNGGCAGGAAGTGGCAGGGTGCCACGTCGTTGTATCGCGCAGATAAGCTTCGGTTTCCGCTGGTACTCGGGACGGCGAGATGAGGAAGAGGTCATTGGCGACAGTTATTGATACTCGCGTGATAGACGCAGGGCAAGGAGAGGGATGAAATTCGCTGAATCGGATCGAAGTGTTATAGCGAGTCAAAATCGTCTTCAAGATGTCAATATTTTTCTATGCTACGTCACGTACACTGAGAGAAATGTTTTGTAAAATCAACCAAAGTTTGGCTGTTTAGTGATCAAATGAATTTTATAGTGATAGTTACTAAATATATAGTTGTTTTGACCAAACAACTTGTAGTCTTAACCAAATAATTATTTTCATACAACAAATTACAAAAAGTTTTTTTGGTTTGTTTGTTAAATGTAACAAAGTTTTTGATACCAGTAACTATAAAATTCATTTGATCACTATACTACCAAACGATTTCTTTCAGTGTAACAGCGTTTCCACAACTTGCGGATCATGACGTCGACGAACGAGTTTTATAGTTTCGACTATAATAAACTGACGACCGTGTAATCGGATCAGTGTACGCTGCGTCAATTACGCTTAACATAATCTTCTCGGTGGGTCCGTTACAATATTGATACCATCGAAGAGTAGCTAAGAGCGTAATCTATGCGCTGCAACGTACAATATATATTTTGTCACGGATAATCAGATTTTATCTTCCCAGATTTTATCGGTCCCTCTTTACATTTGTCTGCTCAACGAATCCGAATGACTTCCGGCTCACCGAATCGATTCGAATCAATCAATGACACAATAAGAAATTATTCAACGGAGACGAAGATACAGAGGCGACCCGATAGGTCATCCTCCCGATCATTCCGCATCTTTCCACTCCGAGCGGCGGTGACGTCAATGGGGGAAGCAGGCGTTCCCAAATTGACTGTAATACATCTGATTAACGGTGATACCGCGAGTTGTAACGAGCGCGCGTGTACTGGATGCCCGTACCCGCGCAGATCTAAACGGTCTATCTTGCCGTGATTCGATTTCCCCCGTGTACCAGCGGCGCAAGTAGCGCTTAAGCATCGGCGCGTGGGATAAGTAATTGCCTCTCGGGCGCGTTTCGGTTTAACAGAGTAGCGCTGCCGCGGTCCCCTCTCGGCGGATAGTCCTGAAATCTCAGGGCAAAATTTGCCAGCATTTTTCAAGATATCTAGATAAGACACAGCCCACTACATCAGAGTTGTCGAGTACCCTGTTAAGGCACATACAAAGCCCTCGTCCCCGAGCCAATTCGGAAACTAATTCCCACGAAATTTCGCAAAGTCCGCTAAAATTACTGTGCCGCTCTCGTCGAAATTATGAATATGTCGCGTGATAAATCAAACCTTCTCTCCTTCTCCCTCCCTCCTCCCCCGGCCTCCGTAACAACTTCGAAATTAAAAGAAAAATATATTTAAAGAACCTGGAGTCAAGTCAAAATTAACATCTCGAGAGAAAGAACTATCAAATCAACAATTCATTGTTTCATATATAAGCAAGAATATAAAATCTCCTTGGAAGAATTTGATAATCTTGATCAGACATAATTTGCTTACATGAAGAAACAAAATTTCTTTATGATAGCAAATTATGTCTCTTTGATATTATAAATACTTCCAAGGAGATTTTATATTCCTGCTTATATATGAAACAATGAATTGTTGATTTGATACTAATTTTTTTTCTCTGCAGTTAAAACAGGTGATGTTGAATTAACGCGAGATATATAATACTATTTAGTAAAATTATTTCCTGTAAAACGAAATGTACAATCTGATCAAATATTTCTCCGATTCAAAACATATTTGTTTGAATCAAAGAAATATGTGCACTGTTATACGGTTAAAGAAAAGTTTATATGATTGTTTCATATATAAGCAGGAATATAAAATCTCCTTGGAAGTATTTATAATATCAAAGAGATATAATTTGCTATCATAAAGAAATTTTGTTTCTTCATGTAAGCAAATTATGTCTGATCAAGATTATCAAAAAAATTTTTTCCTTTTCCTAAAAGAATATTCCTTTTATTAAAATTAAAGAAACAGTTTAGTTGTGGAACGCAAATCTTTCTTTAAATAAAAGAAATATATTTTTAAAATCAGAATGGATAAATTATTTCTTACATTTCTGTCAGAGAACTTTCCCTTGATAAAAAGAACTGTTAAGTGTTTCAATAAACTGATTACTATATCAGTAACTGATGATATTTCATCAGTTAACTGAATAGTAATCATCAGTTACTGATATAGTAATTAGTTTATTGAAACACTTTATCAGTTCTTTTTTTATGGGTTCTTTAAATTAAAAAATTATTTATTTAAATTATACAAATAATTTGAACAAAATTTCTTTACTTTAATAAAATAATGCGCTTAAAAGGCTAATTAGAATCAAAACGCAGTTAAAAAAGCGCAACAATTTTTTTATTAAATATCAATCACATTCATAATTTATTAAAAGGATTGGTAATTATTTTAATTAAATTAATGTGTACGTTTATAGAGAGAATTTTTCATCTCTAATGATTCGAAAGATGCCACTTCGGATCTGGCAAATCGTTAGTGACTCAACCGTGATTTGACTAGTGAGGATGAATTAATTTAAGGAATGCTGCAATATTGTACGCCAAGGGTAACTCCAAAGAGAGTTGAAACGTTCGTGATTGGTATCTAATAAAAAGAAATTTTTTAAATATTGTTGCGCTTTTTTAATTGCGCCTTGACTCTGATTAGCCTTTTGGGATTATTATTTTATTAATTTTCGAAAGTCAAAATGTTACAAAAATTTATTATTATTTACTTTAAGAAAGTACTAATAATTTTATTTCTTGAACGTCAAATAAATTTTTATTTTTATTTCAACTTAAAGAAACCAAGTTAAAAAAAACGACATATTTCCTCAAATTAAACACAATTTTTCTCTAGGCGAATACTGTATACAAAAAAAAGACTTCTCCGAGACTGCGTTACACGGAACAGAAAAGTGGGTAGGGACGGTTTAGGGATAATACGAGCATACGTGATTTATCATTCGTTTTCGATTGTGGATATGCGAGATTACCAGGAATTAACCGATTAATCACCATAACGGGGAGGATGACAAACGTGTCGAGGATGAACTCGTTAGCGCTGCGGTTAACCGCCTGTTTACAACCGATTTCGTGCACGACGCCATCGTCGAATATAATTGCGATTTCGATAAGCCTAATGATTGTACGTCGTAACATTCACAAACTGATCTGAATTTGCGCCAGTTATTACGAAACAGGATTACGTTACATCGCCAACATCGCGTAACATCGCTCCGCTTTAAAGATTATGATATTATTCAAGCCACAGAAAAAGTAATTTCCTAGTTTCGCAGAGATCTAGTCCGATTGTCGCAGTGATAATCGCGGATGAAAACATTCTCTAGAATTTTCAGAATTTTATGCAACAAATCTGTTTGTAATGTTAATCTATAGTGATGTTTATTAACAATGCAATTGGTAATTATTAAAGATAGATAATAATTGTTCATGGACAATTTTCATTAATAATTGAAAATAATGAATATTTACAGGCTTAATTAAGAATAATTTTTTAAAGAACTAAAGTACAAATCAATACTACGGGATGTATTAATCGGTCGCGCTAAAGAAAAAAAAAATCCCCCTGACGCGGAACGCGAACGCCTATATTACGAGTAGCTACGGTGAAAGAATAAAAAATCGATCGAAAGAAAACACGCGTCGGCCGCTTGCCAACACTCTACCCATATTCTGCGTAGGCTTGCGAAACAAAATATTGTTACAACGTATACTTCGATAAAACCCTCGCTTTCGCCCACGGCCCACGGAATTATAAAGTCATACTTATACTACTTATCCGTTAATCTAAGTAACGGCAATAATAATGGCAAGAAAATCGATGCGATATTCGGTTCAATTCCTTATTAGCACGGGATAAATAAATTGGCGACTTCGTAAAAGAGAGTGTATCCCACGGAAGCACAATAAAGCGCGCCGCCGGGCCAGTTTTATTGAAATATTAATAGCCGATCGCTGAGAGAGACTCGCGGTTTTCTGATCAAAGTATATCGAAATATATTGCGAGACTGATAAACGGCAAAGGCGATATAACTCTTAACTGGGTTCATAAACCGCTGCACAAAGGATCTCTGCGCCATTCATCCCTTAACGGCGTTCAACTAAAAGTGAATATTGTAAGGATGTAAAAACGAAAGATATTCAATACGCACATACCGAGCATTGCTCAAATTTCTTCGCTTCCCTTCTCACCGTTATCCAAACGATTATTTTACCGCGACCTTATTTCCAACGCATTGGCGATACAGTGCACACATTTCTAATGCATACCGTATGTAAAATTCATAAACGTATCGCGCATTCAAAACGTGCGCTTTAAATTCTAATTCTAATGAAAGCACAACTCGCACAATGCGCCCCCATATTTTTCGCTCATTAAGCTGTTGTTAGTTTTGAGAAATAAATTGCATTGTCCGACTACGAAAATGTGGGTAACATTGTTCGCGCGACAAATATTTGTTCTTCGCCTCGCGGACACCTTTGCGCCGAGAGTGCGGCTTTTTTCCGCGCGTCCGACATCGCGGAATTGCGTTACATAACGCAATTCAGTATTTTCATACGGAAGAGAAACTCGGGAGTGCCGGGAGACGAAATCGCGTGCCGCCAACGATAGACGATAAAGCTTTTCCTTTGGCAGAAAAATGTATCGCAATCAGAGTGCAGCGATCGTCGGCCCGGAAAGCGAGCGATTGTCAGAGATGTAACATCGTTCTGTCCGTCGTTGCAACGCGCTAAAAATTTTTATTTTCTCTTAAAAAGATACACGTAGGTATGCATGCGCACGTATGACCGCGCGACGCGTCGACGATCGCCAAGTCACGTGGATTTCAATTCGCGGATATTGAATCGCGAAAAAATGCGAACTCGGACGGAATCCGGAGTTACGATTTTTAAAATCGGCGCGAATCGTACCGGCCATGGCATTCCAGCCGTGGAGTGCGTCGTCGAGTGCGAGACAGCAGCACGAAAATCGCCCACGCGCTTCACATCTGAGAGACAAAGGGATGGAGGACGCGAGTGGAGGATGCAAAGTGGGACCGGAGCGCGGGGATGAGAACGCGACAGAGAGCGAAGGGGATAAGTGGACTTTCAGAGGAGAGAGGAAGAGAGAGATCAGGGCAACCTACCCCACCTCCGGTTTAAAATGCCACGAGACACCCCGTTGCGATGTATCACGCAATTCTTTCTTTTTCTCTCTCTCTCTCCCTCCCTTTCTTCTTCCCCACCCGCCCAGTATATTCCATTCCCTGTGTCCTCACTTTTCATGATTCCTCGTAAAACGAGGGCTTACTCAGCAAAGACTTCAAGGTACCTGCCTGCAGCGGGAAGCGCATTCGAGTGCAGGCAGGCGTACCTGCGCCGCGTATCACGTCGAGAGTCGGCGAGCGGCCTCGGAATTTTTGTGATTACGTGACGCGAGATAGTCTCGGAAACGTGAAGTGTTTGTTTGCGCTCATACTCATTTATTCTTATTGCGCGAATTCGAATCTCACGTTCCCCGAATGACGTCGGACTAAATTACGCACGGTCCAAGTGATGAAAAGATTGCACAGCTCCGCCCGTCGTGGGATGACCGATTTATTCAGCGCCCTCACCTTTGTTTGCTCTTTACACAATCTATAGAATATCGAGCAACAGGAGGTACGCGACCGGCGAACAGATATATTCCTGCAGGAATACATCGCCCGAGATGTGTGCGTAGGAAAACGCTCTCCTCTCCCTCCGTGTTATCGTTGGCTTTCGCTTGTGTGGAATCCGAATTATGAATGATGTTCAACGTTGCAATAACATCAGCGGGCGCGAAGCGAGGAGGACGATAAGACGAAGAGTGGGAAAGCTATAATTCTTAACTTTTGCTCGCCTTTGTCCGAGGCGTAATGAATGCGGCTCCGAATAAAATTACGACGGAGAACGTCTTCTTGTGCGGCCGCACCGAATGCAAGCTGGACCGCAAGTCGATCTAAATGCGAGCCCCCGTTCACTTAACGCATTCAAGAAAAAGTGTGCATTAAAACGCGGAGAGAAAGAGAGAAAGAGAGAGAGAGAGTGACATCGTGAAAACTTGGCGTCGTCACGAAATCCGCTTTTGATGAAATAGTTTGCATGAATCTACCGATTATGTTAATCGTTCCTTTCTTCGAAGGCACATAATTAGTTGCCCGTTCAACTGCTTTGGACTTTCGTTTCGTTGCCAAAACGAATCGGACGACGCTTTACACGAGTAATACTGCGTTATTGTATAAAATTGATAGTATTGACTCGAGGTCGAGAGGAATAAAAGCGCATTAAATTTGTAACACACTATGCACTGCGAATGAAGAGAAATATACAAGACATATTATAAACTGCTTAATCAAAATTATCATGCACCTTTGTAAAATATTTCAAGGCAAAATTTGTACAAATTGAAACAAAATGTTCTTACATAATGTTATATTATAACCATATATAAAATTTAACTTTATATGATTTTGTATTTTATTTATGTTGTCTTTTAAAAATCACGCTCTTATTTTTATTTATTTTGTTTTTTTCATAAAACTTACGAATATTCTGAAAATCATAATAATCGTAAGACATTAGATTTTGAAGAATTTTATGTGATTTACTCTGATTAATCTATTACCTACATTTTAACACAGTAAAATATAAACTGCTTTTTAAAATATAAAATATGATTTATTATTTTTACTAAACTATGCAATAGAGGAATTTCAATTATTTTACAATGTATTGAATAATTTAATTAATAAGTGTTTTAAATAGAATAAATGCCAAGTAGTGATAAAAATATACAATATTTTTATATAAATTGGAAACATTGATTCGAGAGGAACAAAAACCCATTAAGCCCACAACACACTACATATTGTGCACGAAGAAAATTTTCTCATAAATCTTACAACTATCCTGAAAATCGTAAATAGTAAATTTCGAAGAATTTTATGTGATTTTCTCTGATTCATATCTACTATGTACATTTTCTATTTTAACACAATAAAATATAAAATTCATTTTAAAATATAAAATATGATTATTTTTACTAAACTATGAAATAGTAAAGTTTTAATGATTTTAAAATATATTGAATGGATTGAATAGTGTTTTAAATAAAATAAATGTCAAATAGCGTTAAACAATATCTTATATAAATTTTACAATGCATATGGTAAATTGATCGGTACACTGTTTATATTGTAGACAACATATAACGCTATATCAAGAAGAAATGGCGCATACATAAAGCTCGTGATTCAGAAACCCCTTTCAAATCCTCTTAAAGTAAGAGCGTATTTTACAAAAGACGATACATGTAATATTAAATATGATAGGTTGCCAAGTAGACAGTTGTTCTGAGCTTATCATTACATACGGTAAAATTTGTTGCAAATTTTGCGGTAAATTATAATGAAAAGTTCTTTTTGTGCCGACGCGAATCAAATCCGGATTGCGAATCATTAAATATAAACTCTCCGTTCACATTATAAATTTATAAAAAATTAAGTACATGTCTGCTTCTGATGAACTTGCATATGACTGAATATGAATCAAAGAATTCAGGTTCACAAATAACAGTCACAATAAATCTCCGAATCTCGATATTTATTGGTATGAATTGCGTATCACAAAAAAATGCAAAAATAGAGGCTCATTTATTCTACGAATCACAATTCTTCGACTACTTTTAACTGATTGACTAATTAATAATTCGCAATTTACAATCCGAATCTAACCGCCGCGCTGTCCGCAATGCGTATAATGGTGTGCCGCGGGCTTTAGGTAGCCTCATGGAGGATTCTGATGAATGTAACATCGATTATAAGCGTATTGTACAGTTAGTGGCCACGTTTCTGGTATCATTACAGTGAACCTCATTCATGTCAAAGCGTGTTGAGTAAGTTTTTTATCGCGTTAACCATCCTGTCGCGCTCTCGCTGCGTGTCCCGTTCTATCTTTCAAACTGGAACGAACTCGGAGTCATCCGGGCATTCGTTTTCGTCGAAACGCCGCCGATTCGTTACGCGAATCGCGCTTTCCATTAACGATTATTAGATTGACTAGAGAGACCCGTACAACTCACTTAACGGAATAATCGTTGCAATAATAATCGCATATGCAATTGCGAACCATGTTAATATTCCCGAATGCGATATTTCTCAAAACACAATATCTCTTCAAAGAATCAAATATGCGTCTGCAATCTTGTCATGCTAAATTAAGTTCACTGATAAAATATGGAGATGGAAGAGATACGATTCGAGCGTGCTGATAATGAGGTATCGATTATAATTTCGCGCTACGTATTAAAAGTTGCCGCTAAATTAAGAACATTTATTAATTTATCGCGATATATTCTGCGCAATTTCTTAACACGTCCCGATAACAGATTTATCGGAACGTGTTAAAAGATTCCTGCGTTCAGATACTCCTTCATGGTGATAAACAATATAACTGCGGAAAGAATTTCTTCTCTTGATTTTGCGGTTTGAATATTCATGTAATCACGTGATCAAATCGTATAATCAGATGACATTAATTTATGTGTAATTAAAGTGCCATTAAAAATTTGTCTCTCTGCAGGAAGAATTTGTCCGGAAGCTTCCGCAGCTCGTTGCAGTTGCCATCCGATATTAATCAATTGGGTCAATTAAACTTTTATAAGAGTGCGAGGGAGCGGACTCGGTTAAACGTAAGTTCGTCAGTGACGAGCGCACTCGGTACTTTTGTTCGCGCCACTTAAGGTGAGATTATATAAAATTATGAACTTCATTAGTACTGGTTGTAAAATATTCCTCGCATAATATTTTAAGACGACGTCTCCTATTTTGTCAATTAGATCGTTCGTTGATATTCAACAAGCATAAAAGCTACTGATTTGCTGATAGCTCGATCTAATTTCGCAAAAATAGGATGTATAAAAGAATACAACGCGGCAATTTATTCGCCACCTCGATTTGTCTGAATGATGATTATGCACAGTACACAACGTTTTGTACTTGTGTTAAAATCAGTGTTAAAACCTTGTTAAAATTTTTCTGTTGAATTAAGATAGCTCCGGGTGTTAATGTAATATGATGTGATTGCGTCATTTGAATATTTTAAATTGATTCAACATTTCTTACTGTTAAAACAACATGATTTACGTGAGTAAATGAATGAATAACGTAGTTAATAGTTTTAAAACGCAAAACCCTATAAATGAGTAGGAAGTATTAATTTCATATAATTGTAAATTATATTATAAAATTACAATAACATATTATAAATTTAATATGTTATATTCAATAAAATTAATTTTATTGAAGAAATATGTTTCTATAATTTATTTTCAAATTGTGTCAAAGTGTTATATTTTCTGCGTTAACTTTTTATGTAATATTTGCGTTATTTATATGAAATATAAACTAAATTTATAAAACTTTTTATTATTTATTAAATTCACCCCCGTAGAGCTGTGCCCAATTAAGAATCAATAAACATTCTGTAAAAATGCATAATACTTCAATGAATTATTTTTTTAAAAGCATAAAAAACAGTAATTTGTTTCTTAAGTTCCTTATTGCGTTATCGTGCTACTTTGTTGAAAGCAATTCGCTCGTCTGAGAAACCTCGCGAAAATCGTGCGAGAATGCCGTGCAAGGGTGATAATGATACAGTAATGGTTCGCGTTCCTCTCACGCATACGGGGGCCTCGTGGTAGTATAATGGATCATAATGCACGCTGCCAACGACAGCGATGATCGGCCAAAGGACACGACGTGATTGCGTAGCCTGCTTACTCACGGTATACTCTAAATGTATATACCTCGCCTCGGTTTCTTCATAGTCGCTCGCGCGCTTTCATAAAAAAAAACTTCTCACGGCGCAAAATAATCAATATGCCCTACATCTGCGTCGATACGCCTCAATGTGTGTCAATACGATACACCGGTGTCGAAACTGATGTAACGATATTCATTTATAAAAGGCAGACGCGCATAAATCTGCCTGCGTGTGAACGCGAGACGCAGGCAGATTTATGCCGAGTGTATTCAGACACAGATTGCGACGTAGATTAAAATCCGTAGTTACACCTCTCTCGCGGCACCTGAATTTTATATTATTACTGTTTTTATAAAATATGTGGAATATTTAATTAACTCTTCGCATAAGGCGGGAACGAAACGGAAAGCGTAATTGGCGCACTTATATTATCCGGGCGTATATGTATGAAATATAAATTTTTTTTTTTCGCAAAAAAGGAGTTCCGCAGCTTTCATTACATTTTTTTTCTGAGCGGCAAAATATTACTGCTGTCCATTTAACTAATAAGCTGCCATTGTAACGCGTTTCAAAACAGCTCCGGATACGAGGCGAGGTACATATAGCGGCAGGGTAAAAATGGGGCCGAAGATGTACCCCCTAAAATACAGGCTTCGTAAAATATATTTCAAGTGCATGCGCTCGTAACGTTCCGCCCTTGCTCGGGATAATTTCAAGAAACGTATAAAAATAGCGATATATGTACAGTCGCATTAGGTCAAACGCGCAACTCGCGGAGCACAAGCGTTATACGAGCGCGGTATCGCATGATACGATCGAGTGCATTAGAGCTATTGAATTCACGCTGGGCGACTCTGCCAGATATCTTGATGCAACTCGGATAGCCGGGCGATATAGAAAGGGGGAGAGGGGAGAGAATTCTCGATATACCGAGATGTAATCGAATTACAAGAAAATCCCGCTCAATTTCCTATTAAGTCAGCTTGTGTAGCTTTTGTGCGACACAGTCCCCGATGTGTTCCGAGACAAGCTTACTGCCGGTGCCGTGTGCCCCCGTGTGCCCATGCCCTCTCTAAGCTTATGATTTATGCGCGCGTTTCGCCGCGGGACATTTTCTCGAGCGTGTTCTCATTTCCATACTTCGCACCGTTCACCGGGTTACCACGGGCGCCCGAAATCGAATTCATACACAAAGTGCGCGCCGCGCGGATTTGTTAATCATTAAGAAGGTGCGAGCTCGCGCATGCACCAACTACCAACGAAGTTTTCTCATCGTCGCGCGTTTTCAGAGGGCTGACGCGCGTATCACAACCGGACTAGGAGACATGTCGCGACGAACGAGATGTTCTACTTAATGGAGTTAGTCGCCAAGCCTTCCCCGGAGGGAGACGTCTTTGCCCGTCCGGAAATTGCGCGCGCTGCCGTTAAAAGTGTTTCCAAACAGCATTGTTAATTAAAGAAGTTGAATCGCATGGAGAGAGGTTTCGAGAGTGTTTTCAAGCGGATGAATTATTAGGGTTTTAGCTTTACATGTCGCACTGCGATAAAAAAAACGCAGCCCCTTGATTAAAATTAAACGAATCTGTGTGCTATCCTGACGTTGCTCTTCTCCGTCGTGTATGCAGACATTGGAATTAGACGATTTAATGAAACGGAAAAGATTAGAACGGAAAAGATAACAATCGATATCGTGGATGAAGAATGTCGCGTGGACTATCGCGAGGGATTTCGACGCCTGGCAGAAATTCTTCGTGCGATTTTATGCGGGACTAAGAAGATAAACTTGCAGTTGCGTGTCAAAAGTGGCCAGGAGTATCGTCGTTTCCGATTTATGTCACGTAACCTCTCGTAAACTATCTTCGACGCATCGTATGTGCGTACGCGTTAAGTAGTCGAGTGAGTGCAATCATAAATCGGCAAGCAGTAAATAAAATAAGGATTTTGTTTCAGAGGATTTTAGCATTATGACAAAATTACGACGATGATACAGCTCTTGCAGAAAATCTACTTCTAATGTTACGTTAAGTTTATCACCATCCTTAAACTGCTGGAACGGTGTCGAATGTCACGTAACGGATAACAATTAATCGTAAGGTCATTCTACAATAGGTGTAGTGAGTTTTAAGCCGTAAAAAAATTGATTAATCACGGTCGAATAGTGAGAAGATAGTCTATGATTAGTCAATTTCTTACTACATCTATAGGGGATTGACCCTTAAGGGGGTGTTCTACTTTAGAATTAAAAAAAAATCAATCTTTTTCAAACGGTATAATACTTCTCAGAAATATGTTTCCAAAAGATTTTATCAAAATATTAAAGAATAATAAAATTACAGCATTTATAAATTTATATTATTTATATGTTATATCTATTTTCAAAACTTTAAACGCGTGTTTTTCGCATGTTTTTTAAGTCAATTAGCACGATATTTAAAAAAATATTGAGTTAATCGGCTTCAAAATTTATATGTACGTATAAAATACATTTTTGTTTATAATCCGAATTAGGTTATCGCAATAACTTCAGATTAACTATTTTTTTTCACAACTGTTAAAATCAAAAATATTTTGGAAAAATTGATATCTATTTTTTACAGCTGCGCTATAATTACTAAGAATCTTTTGGATTTTCTTATTTCAAAAGAGCATTGTTGCGATTGTTTCAATCAGTTTTTTTCAACGGTTCCTTTAAAATTAAACAACCAGAAAAATAATTAAAATCTAGATGTAATAAAATTTATTTCTATTTTTCAAACATGGATAAATATGCAAAAATAATATATATACGGAAAGAACAATTTTATTGAAATACAGATTTGAAAATAGTTATGTTAAACTATTTAAAAAATTGTGTCGGATGTTTAACTTGATTAAGAATATCGAAACTGTTTACAACAATATTATTATGCCTGAGAGAATCCTACATAATTATTTTAGCCCAATAAATCATTTTTTCATCTGTAACTAAAGTTTTAGATGCTGCAATGAAATTGTTTTTTCTATGTATGTAATAGTTTTTTATTAATTCTCAAATATAGGCCATTTTTGCACGTTATAATAACAATAAAATTGTTATAATAAAAAAAAATAAAAAATAGCCCGACAGATCGAGAATTGCATTTTATACAAGTGAAAACTTGTTTTGTAAAAAAAGATAGAAAATTGTTAAAGTTATCATGCTAAGATTTGGAGGGGTGAGTCAAAGAGCAGTCCCAATAAAAGTCAATTTAAATAAGTCAAAACAGTTAAAAAAAATTATTTTTTTACACATTAATAATTCAATAAATGTCCTTTTGGTAGATATTAAATTTATTTGTTATCCTTTCAAAAAAAAAGTTTTCAAAAAGTAATTTTTCAGCATACAAAAGATATGTAATCCCTTAACTATGTAAGAGTCCGATTATCGCGAATTCGCGTTTTATTCGATTTCAACCGTAAATCGCGACGCATCTCCCACGGGAACGACCTATCGAGAACTATCTGTACATCGGTAAACCCTATCACAATTGACTCCGCAGACGGTATTTAGCGCCTGGTCGCCGGTCGTATCTACCGTCGCGTCTCCGCCTATTTGTCTCGTCGCACGACAACGAACTCGGCCGGAATTTCCCGTCTGTACGGACGGAACGTAACATCGCACGATAAAGGCACTTGCGGTATGGCACCCTCGCAAAAGTCGTGGACTCAACCCCGGGGGGACAATGCTCGGACCCGCCAGCCCCTTCCGCTTCAGCGCGCCGTGTGCCTTCAGCGCCTGGCACGCACCTGTGTACGTACATACCACGTGCGTGCGTGTGTGTGTGTCGGTCCCCGTGTCGCCGAAATGTGTCGGAAAATGGAATTTCTACGAAGGAACTTTGTGCACGTCCCCCTGTGAAGTGGCGCGGTCCGGATAACGTCGCCAACGTGTACGAGCTGACGCATCTGAAATGTACATGCGAGTGATATCGCATGTACATGTCGTTAAATATGTCGTTGCGCTGGTATCAGACGACGTTACCAGTGTGGTTAGTTTCTGGATGTTATATTGAGGAAAGAGGCGGGGAGAAAAAGGCTTGTTGGACCCCGGTCAAATCTGTTACGAATGTGCGTAATAGAAATTTTATTCGAGATATTCGACCGTTAATGTAATACGTAGAAGGCGTTCTTATTTCAATTTGTATGTATTACATTAACGGTCGAATATCTCCAATTT
>QKQZ01011897.1:0-46647 GCA_003595255.1 Solenopsis fugax | reverse complement strand
GCAACAGACTCGCGCACGTTTTAAAATATTATCCGCCACCACCCCCTTACACTTGCCGTTACATCCATTCCGGTGAGAACGCGCACCCCGAAGAGAACGAGCGGCCAACTCCCGACGAGATACCACTGGCTCGAACTCTGGGGATTATGTCCCCCGACGCGACGTCACACGCTCAATGTCGGACAAATTTTATCCTCGTGCAGGTTTGTGTTTACCGCGCGTTAACCAAATGGACCGGGTCGGCAAACTTGGGAAAAGCGCAATTTTTAAGTCAGATTAATTTATTTAATTTGTTTAAAATATGTACATTATTAACAAAAAATTTAATCTTTGGAGAACCCGATCTCTTTTAATATTTGCGAAACTCTCGGAACATGAAAGAATTTCGTTAAGTCGAGTATTAATTCAAGTTATTTAAGAACAAAAGTGCAGAGAATGTATCTTCTAATTAAAAATAAATTTATACAAGGATGTATCAATAGTTACCTATTGTTACAATACAAAGTACAAAGACAAAACGCAAGAGAACCATTTGGAATATTTTATTATTATAACGCAAGACATTAAGCGCTGCCTCTTCGCTTCTGCCCTGCACAATAAATCATCGATCTGAAATGCGTTAACATGACTTTGGGTAGGTGAATAAAATTGTTTGTTCCCCTACGTAGAATATTGTTTCAATGCTTTTACGACGTTCTCGGCGAACGTTACGATTTTCTCCATTGCGAGCAGCAACCAACTAGGGTGGAAAAAGAGGCGCGCGAGAGGAATTGTCGCCCTTAACCCTCCTCTCCGGTCGAAGGGTAGCGGAGAGCTTGCGACACGGCCGTGACGTGTTTAATGCGTTCCGCGTGATTTAGAACAGCGGCAGGAGCTGCAGATGTTGGGGGTTTATGCCAGCTTTTAATTTGGAGATTCATAATTTATATGGGGCGTAACAGTCGCGCATTATACTTAAAACCCGCTTAAAAACGATGAATCTTTTCTCTGATTAAATATGTTAAATCCAATAAAAATTGTATCTTCTATTAGGTATAAAAAATAGTCAGCTAGAGTTGTAACTAAATGTTGAATTTGATAGAAATTCTTAAAAACATTATTCAATGAAGATAAAAAATTGTTACATAGGTATTATGTAATTGATAATCTTAAGAAAAAAAATTATAATGCAATATAAAAGTCATTAATCTTTGTTATTAATTATTAGATTCATATGTCTAAATTATATTTATTTTATTTACAATTTGATTGACTTAAAGTATTGCACTTAAACAGGAAAAGCAGAATAAGATAGGAAACTATATATATGCCGTGTATCCCGTACCTGCCCTCTAAAATATTCTTAACTAGAATTATACAGTGATAATTGGACAGATGTGAATGGACAAGTTCGAGAATAGACGAGCTTCTCGATTTCTTGCATCGTCACGGCGTGTTTCGAGGTGATTTCCACTCTTCTTCGAATGTCTAAATTCACCCTCGAGCGGATGTAATTTCGAGCGCGGTTTTTATCGGAAGTACTGTAAGAAGGCGAAAGTGCGCGGGGAAATAAAGGCCTCCGGAACAGAGAAAGCGGCGGCAGCTGGAGAGGATCGAAGAAAATCGTCGGATCTTTACTCGAGTTCGCAAATAAAACGGTTCTATCGAGATCAGGAAGCCATGCACGCGCATGGCTCCACGATCGCGCGCTCACGCTCGGAAAATGCGAACGTATCTCTCGACGATCGGTTTTTTGCGGCGTAAAAATATTTTACTTCAATCTGGATAATTCCGGTGTTTATGCGACTCCGGAGCTGGTCGCTACGGCAGATTACAGGTCGCTGCCGCGATTTTCATGCTTTCGCACGCACGCGGAGCAGCGAGTCGGGCGCATCACGCACATGCGTGCACGCGTGTACCGTGACGGACAGATCGGCGGCAGGCAGAAGAAGGCGGAGGAAGAACCAGACACATACACGGACGACACGTATGCACAGAAAGTCGAGTAAGCCTTGCTGCAAAGCCATTGCACTTGTCACTCTCGAGTTTCTCTCGCGAAATCCCTTTAGCTGTATTCCGTGCTATGTGATCGGGGCGCATCTGTTTTTTAATACTTCAAAGTCTAACAGTATGAAGATTTTATTGTTAAATTTAAAGATAAGTGTCATAAATGAGTAATATGTAATTTGCGCTATATAATTTAGTAGCACTACGAGAGATAATATGTCGATATAAATTTCCACACGGAAAAAAAATTAGTATTAAATCAACAATTCATTGTTTCATATATAAGCAAGAATATAAAATCTTCTTGGAAGTATTTATAATCTCAAAGAGACATAATTTGCTAACATAAAGAAATTTTGTTTCTTTATGTAAGCAAATTATGTCTGATCAAGATTATCAAATTCTTCCAAGAAGATTTTATATTTTTGCTTATATATGAAACAATGAATTGTTGATTTGATAGTCATTTTTTTCTGTGCATACTTGCAAACTTTTTAATATTTTATTTTTATTTCTATTTATATTAATGAATATTTAGAATCTTTCACATTTGATGCTGCTGTAGCATCTGTTTATATTTAATTGCAGCTATTGAGAGTTAAATAGTTTTAATTAGCAGTTTTTTTTTTATTAGTAACAGGTTGAGCACCGCTGACGCGTGTCCGCGTACGTCCGTGCACTATATATATAAAGGAGTCAAAGTCCGGCTTTCGAATCTAAGTTATCCGATTAAGCGTGACACCCGTGCAATCTACTTCGGTGCACCATACCGAACCCTCGGAACTTCCATCCAGGGCGTTCTCTCTTTTCGCACCGCACGGTTTCTTCCGTCTCTCCACCAAGTTCCCGTGCCCCACACAATTCCCCTTAAGCTGCTGAAAATCTCCTCCGTATCTTCCACCGAGGACAGTCAGATTGCTAGACCCTTTCACGCGTGTTCGCGTAAGTAAGACGAGCATGACAAAGCGACTGCCGCGATGCTCGTAGAGGCGTCGAAATACTAGATGTCAATTTTGATCGGATCCCGGATTTTACCTCGATCGGTGCAATTTTGATACACCTGCTTTCTTCCCTCAAAAATTCGAGCGAGAAATATTTGTGCAACTTTTAGATACGTTTTATATTTTAATTGTAGATTTTTCTAATTCTTTACGAGAGAGAAAGAGAATATATTTTTATTTATTCAGTATTTTTATAAATATTTACTGAATAGAAAATTATTAAAATAAATTTATTTTATAAATATTTACTGAATAGGAAATTATTAAAATAAATTTATTGACTTTATATTTATTAATACATATAGTATTAAATTTGAAGAAATAATCGCTTAAATGTTTCGAGTAGTATATTTCTTGGGATAAAAATGGGCTTAACTGTTATTTCGTTGTTCATCACATATCGGTATTGAGTATGTGAATAATAAAAGGAGAATGAAGAATTTATTCGAATTTATGGAGCCCACTCGAGTCAACGAACGACAGGTACACCTCATAAACGTCGCTCGCGTGCTATCGGGAATGCTATCGAAAGAGGTACAGTCCGGAGGGGGTGAGGAGGGTTGGGGGGCTGCGGGTGAAAGGAGGACCCAAAAATGAACGACGATCGCGATGACGAGATGGAAACGAGCGGCCAGGACTGCATATCTCACGAACAACGTAGTGCACTCACCGAGAGAGTACCTCGATAACGGACGCGCGGCCCGTTATATTACCGGGGCCATAATTATTATTTGTAAGCCTCCTCCGCGTGCCTCTTTTTCCTATCTCTCGCGAGAGGGCCTTCCCACCCCGTTGTCCTCCACAGTGTCTCGAAATGGGTCTCCTGTTTATCGAGACGAGAGTGGCCCCGGTTTCGACGAGACATCCGTAACTAATGACCCTGATAGCCGAGCAGCTCTCTTTCTCTCTTTCCCTCTCTCGTTCTCCGCTTCAAAAGATCTCCTCCGTCGCTCTCCGGGCTCTCTCGCTCTCGCACGAGCACGATTCCTCGTTCATTGTGTCTTCCAAGGTTAAGAATGCCTGGCGAACCCTGGGAGTCACTTAATTAATTTTCCGTTTCGACCCGGGGAGAGAATCGAAAAGCTCGTTATCTCGACTTATTACTCCTCGCATCCTCGCTGTCGCTCTCTTTCGCCTCTCCTCTCTACACCCGCTCTACCCCCGCCCGCTGCCGTCTTATCCTTCATCCCCTTTCTTCGTCGTCTTTCAGTCTCGCCGTCGGGTACGGCATCCGGGCATTCTTCGATCCCGTGACGTGAATAAATAATACGCGTGACGCTCCATAAAGGGCCACCGACTCTTTATTCACAGCGGGATGTGGCCTATAATCGGAGAATTTGTCGGAACTGTGCTGTCTATCCGGCTACTCGACCGTGATGATAGCATTAATTGAGGAATACAGATCGCGTAGAGCAACGTGTGCCTGATCTGCTGAAACACATCGCGTTTGACGATTTTCATGGCTCCATAAGTTATGAAACAAAAATATCGCGTTTGTCGATTTTCGTGGCTCCATACGTTATGAAGCAAGCGACCTGTAAATAGCGATAAAGGGGCCTAGCTGAAGTTTAGAATTTATAGGGAAACGAATTGGCACCTAGCTTGCTCACTTGCTTGCAAAAATATTAAAATGTATAAATTATTGACTTGACCCCTTTTAATATTAAAAAAGTTATAACAGTATAAACTTTTTTTGATATATATTTTTTTTTATGATTAGGAAACGCACATAGAATATGAAAATTAATTTATTAAATTTACCGTGCTTTATAACCGTAGTTTTATTTTTAAACGCGGTTTTTAATTATAATTTTTATACTAAGAAAATATCGATTAATAAACGCTTAATTTTATTTTTAATTATTGCGACAAAGAATTTTAAAACTTTTTGGTAATTTCTGGAAATTGACTAAACATACTCAAATTTCTTCGATTTCCGATTTTTATGAGTTCCTAAATTAAAAAGCTTTTTATAATAAAGGAAAAAATCTTCAAAAATGTACCATCGCTCTTCGTTCTCAGAGCTATTTTAATTACTCGTTTGGCACGCGAGCATTTTTCGTTTCGGCGGATTTCAAGCGCGAAATCCGATGATCAGAGCCATACAAAGTTGTCATCGGCACAAAGTACCATCGCTTCGGTGAACACGCATCGACTGGACACGCAGACCCGTTGACCCGAAGCGGAAAAGTTTCCGGCTTTTTTTTAGTGGCGCTCGAGCGCACAGCAGAAATTCGGCATGAGTGGAATTCTCGGCCTAATTCGCCACGCTTGCCGGATTAGAACCGAGAAAAATTCAGTCGCGAATTATTTGTGGGCCTCAATGTTCTATCGTATATCCATTTAATAATTAAACACTCACTGGAAAATGATGCTTGAAGTCTTCTATAAGTGTGGGCTTAGAGTCGCGAAATACATAAGTGATGCAAGTCATATTACACACGGACTAAAATAAACTTCTTCGGCTATCGTTTTAAGATATTATTCAGTTTCATGTTTCATAAAATAATTCGATTATCCAAACTTTAATCGGAGAACTTACTGATTCTCATAATTGGAACACTTATTTCCTCGAAATTCAAGGATGTAATTTTATTATAACTCAATTATTCCATTTCCAAAAATAGCAAGACATATTTTACAAAAAAAATGCACAGTATGTTAGGAATATTTTAAACCGTTGAATAGAGTTTTTTGAAAATATTCGACAAATTCAAAACACATAAATCTTCGATTTTTCACTCTTCAGGTACTGGTGTTTTTAAACGTCGAATTACTTCGAAACATGATTATTCGTAATTACCGGCGCGGAATGAACGCGAAACGAACGCTCCATCATAAGATACTTTCGCGGGCTTTCAAGCGATCATTCCGGAGAAATTCTAAAAGCTTCTTGAAAGCCGAGCGACGAGAAAGAAATTCCACCATCATTCAATGGATAGCACGAACAAATCGGAATGGGAAACATCGAGATCGCGGCAAGATCGACCTCGTTTTGAACTTACCGTAAAAATTTCATTATGAATAAAAAGCTACGACTATCTGACAAAGAAAAAACGTATGAAAAGATAAATTTGATGAGAAAAATGAGCAAAACGAACCATGAAACTACTTCGCATTAGAAGTAGCTGCACGTGGTCTTCGCATATAAATTTTGAAACTGGCAGCGATATCTAAAAAGCCAAGACAATTCTATGGAATTTTTTCCGAAAACATTTGTATAATTTCGTATTTTTGGATGATGTTTGGATATATTGATGGAATTTTGGAAATGTATTTAATTTGGCAAAAAAAATCGTATTTCTGACTTTTTAAATAGAAATTAATTGGAAATTTTCAACTACGCAATAAGATTTCTAGATATTATAAAAACTAAAAATTCTTCTGATGCATAATTCGATATTTTTATCTGTATATTTATATATCTTTACTTTCGTGAACTTTACTCTAGTAATTCAGGACATAAATATTTCAATTTGAGCATATTTGCAACTTGGAAGATTTAAGCTTCTGAATACTAAAATTCTCAAATACATCCCAGAGTTGAGTCTTACTTTCTTATCGTGCATGTTTTAAAGATTATGGAAATTCTATGCATGAATTTTTCAAGTTGTATTCCCATTTCTTAGATTTTAATATTTTCGAATTAATTGATTTCTTTTATATCGTTTACATAACGATCGCCTGATCTTATTTATCTATTGATTATCATTGCTAATTTCTAACTTTTCGAAGTTTGCATACCATTATGAACGTTCCACAATTTTCTATTGAATATCAGAGAATTTAGTGACTATAATTAAATTGAGAGAGAAGCGTTGCTGTGAGCCAAGTGTCCGCGTAACCAAGTAGTCGCGAGCGAATTATGAATAATGCAGTCCTTCGGAAAGTACGCAATTAACGGGTGACTGCAACTGTAACGGCGCAATTATCATGCACACGGAAATAGAATCATTCTCACGACGCCATTGTGCGCGCTCGCCGCACTTTAAGCGCGCCATTTCCCTGCGAGAGCGTAATTGTTCCTTTTTCTTTTCCCTTGCGCCATAGCCCTTCGGCTCGTTAGTCCGCTGAAAGAAGCCAGGAGTGCTGGGCGCTTTGTAAGACGAGCGATGGACCGTAAAGTCCCTCGGATCCCGATCGACGCACGCTTTCGCCGATTCATCCCGCTCGTCCTGTTCTCATCGAAGAAATTCCTGAAGGAATTTCCTCCTTCGGCGTTCACCCCTTTCTGAAAGCACTACCTTTTTAAGCGCGCTCCGGAATTTTCAGCGAGAACGATCAGTTTCGTGGCTATTGCGACAATATTAAGCCCGTCTGGATCGCTCGCGGTTCTTGCTAATTGATTGCCGAATTTCGTACCATTATTAAGCATCTAATGGCAGTGATATTCGAAAATCAAGTGAAAAGTTTTTTTTCTTTCAAAGTACTTTAAAGTACATAAAAAAATGACTATCAAATCAACAATTCATTGTTTCATATATAAGCAAGAATATAAAATCTTCTTGGAAGAATTTGATAATCTTGATCAGACATAATTTGCTTATATGAAGAAACAAAATTTCTTTATGTTAGCAAATTATGTCTCTTTGAGATTATAAATACTTCCAAGGAGATTTTATATTCTTGCTTATATATGAAATAATAAATTGTTGATTTGGTACTAATTTTTTTTCTGCGTACTTTATAATATAATTCAAATGTAGTAATGAAATGATCGACTATCTAACAATGCAAATTCGAAATTGTGTAACAGTACCTCTCTAAAATGAAACGTGTTTCCAAAGCTTTTGTAAAGAAAAAAAATTTCCATTACTCTATTTATTTTTTACGTTTAGTAACACATATGCCGCACGAATGGAACTTGGAAAGCGAAATGAAAAGAACGAAATGTCATCGCGTTAAAATGCATGGCACGTTCATATCATTTTTCGAATCGGCGATGTAGGTCGCAGATGTTAGAGCTTTAAATTTTCTTAATCCTTCGAGAATACGGGGCACTAGGACATTTAGATACCGATAGCGCAAGCGCAACGTAGTGTATATCAAGGAGATACGTCCGGCGGGTGCATACATGTATGCATATACACACACGCTATGTGTGCCTACGTGTGTGTGCATGTCGTATCCGAGATTTGATCCTGATTCATCCCAAATGTCCTGCGAGAGGCATTGTCCGCTGGGAATAACGCGTGAGATTTGATCCTGATTCCACGATATACGCCCGCGATATTGGGAATCGATGGAAAATATGTGCGCGGTGATTTGCAACGCGAAAAGCTGGCAATAAAAGCCGATAATGATAACGGAAAAAAAGACGAAATTTATTGCATGAGGAATGGAACGGATCTTTCTGTGCGCTTTGCTATTGTGCAAATTGTTGTTAGTTTTTCGGAAAAAGAATTGCGCTGAAACTTCATTGCGTATTCAAAAATTATAATCTCTCAGTGGAGAAATAAGTTTAGAAATTTTTATTGCGGATTCTGTGAGACTGGAATTTCTGTCAGAAATTCGCAAAAAGCTTTGATACTTTAAAAATAATTTGTGATAGCATTTTATGATATATTTGATGTATAAATATCAAATATTTGAATAATTAATCATGAGAAATTTTTGTTTATTTTTACTGTTTCTATAAAAAATAAAAAGTAAATTTTTTTAATTTAAAATGCTAAATTTAAATAATCGAATTATCATTTTATATATATAAATATACACATATATCGTAATAGAATAGAAAAGATTCAACAATAAAAGTCTAATCACAAGGATAGTTATCATTAAAAATAAAAATGTTACAGAAAAAAATTTCTAATCAATTAAAGAAAAATCTGATCATATTTCTGACAATGTTTTCGGAATGTGCTGTACGGCTTTCACACGTAACACAACAGCGAGTATAAGAGAAATCAATTGCTTTTTTTCTGGATGACTGAAAATTAATGAGCCCCAACGTGGGGGGTTACGTGAATTCTGCTAGTGAAGGTTCGTTCGCGGAACGAAGTTTAGCGGATGAAGGACGAAGCGGGGGCGGTTGAAGAAACATCGAATCGCGTGTTATCGGGCTGGCGCGTCTAAATGCTCCAGGTATGCGTCTAATGCCAGACCACGGGGCCCTAATCGCCCTATGCAAATCACAGAGCGGCCCCCAGCCGCATTCGTATAATCAATGGTTTAAGTCGCGGTCGATGCCGAAACAGGCGGCACTCACGTATTTTCTGAGCGCACTCTAATTCTCCTGCTCTTGTTTTTTCTTTCTTTCTTGTTTTCTTTCTCTCTTTTTTAAAGAGACGCTCGCAGGGAAGAGACTGCCTTGTAGCAATGCAAGAGTATTGGATGCCAATATGTACATATATTTGCCGTAAATACGCAGTCTTCGAAAATGTAATAATTCCTGTTTACATCTGAAAATGAGAAAAAAGAACTAATTTTATTTTTAAAAGACACGTCTTATCAACACAATGCGCACAAAAAAGCCAACTTTTTTTATTAATTTATACACTAAAAAAAAGTCTGGTTATAACTACCAAATGTATAGTGAAATAGTATTAACGAAATATTTTATCAATATAACCAAAAATAATTTTATATTACTAAATGTTTAGTAACTTATATCAGATTTGATAATACTTCCTAAACATTTAGTAAAATAAAATTATTTTTGGTTATATTGATAAAATATTTCATTGATACTATTTCACTATGCATTTGGTAATTATAACCAGACTTCTTTTCAGTGTATTAGCGTTAGTTAAACCATAATTAAAAAACGCATTCACGTGTATCAGGAATCCGTTAATAAGAAACTCAACAGCACACATGACTGAAGTGCAGTATTAGTCTCTCGCGACAGTCTCCCAAACAAAATACTTACGGATCGCCGTTCTTAACTCGGTCGGCGTCGCGATGCAAAAACGCTTGTCGAGATGATGCTCGCTCGCAATGTCTTGTCTCGCTGTGTCGAGCGAGGGATGAAGCGGGCGATGAGATGGACCGAGGAGAAGAAGATGAGGAAGAGGCGTGTTCTCGAGTCCGAGAAGACTTCCAGTCGGCCGAGCGAGAGCGGCCTTTGTCGCATAATGGATGACTTCCTAACGACACTTTAAGATAGTTACCCTCGCGTCGTCGTCCGGCGTTTTTCTCCCTCGAAGTAACAACGCCACCCGCCCGATCCGTCGCGGAGAAAGATGGAGAAAGTGAAAAATAATAGATTTTTTGGTAGAACCGGACCACCGCTAAACGACTTAAACATGCGACGCCATTAGAGATCCCGATCTGGAGAATGACGACGATGATAGCGGTGGACCGCAGCTGCACGTGGGTATCCCCGGTACGCGGCTCTTTTCCAATCTAGTCTATGGACCTTTGGGCGCACGGAAGAGACGCTCGACAATCAATCAGCTCGATCCGATATGTCTCGAGATATTGGATTTTTTCTATAGGGATTTACAAATTAGATTTTGCGAAGAAGAATATTTTGATCTGGACGGCGGAAATTGAACTTTACGGAACGTTACTCCATTTTAAACGTGAAATCATTAAAGAAATTTCCAAATATTTCTATATATATAATATATACACAGAAAAAAAATTAGTATCAAATCAACAATTCATTGTTTCATGTATAAGCAAGAATATAAAATCTCCTTGGAAGTATTTATAATCTCAAAGAGATATAATTTGCTAACATAAAGAAATTTTGTTTCTTCATGTAAGCGAATTATGTCTGATCAAGATTATCAAATTCTTCCAAGAAGATTTTATATTCTTGCTTATATATAAAACAATAAATTGTTGATAGTCACTTTTTTCTGTGTATATATTATATACACACCTTTAGGTATTAAAATTGAATTATTAATAATTGGAGATTAGAATCGTAAATTTGAGTAAAATTTTAGATTTGACATCACGTTGTATTTATCGTCGTTCATATCAGTGATATGTTACGCGCGACGAAGTCCGCGGTATGGCCGAAAGTTCGAGACGTATTACGTCGCGGGTGCCATGCAAGCGCTGTCGCTTCGCAAGCATTGTTTTCGTTGTACGGCACCTCGGAAATCTCGGACGACGAAAGTTCGCCGTCCAGGTGGTTTCGTCGCGCGGGTCGACGACGTTACGGTATATAAAGTCTCCCCGGGAAAAGTTATGGTCCCCACGCGGGGTTTCTCGCCGGAATACAAAGAGGCCGCGCGATCCTTCATTCCCTGCACAATGCACCGGAGCACGGCGTCTGTCGGCTAGACTGCACTTTGAAACACTCTCGAAACTTGGTAATTGCATCAAATCTGACTTATATTTATCAGTGCCCGGGATCTTAGCTCCGCGCGAGATGCAACGTCACAAATTTCGCGCAACTCAACGAGCGTTAAGTTCCATTACGGAGTAGGATCTTCAACGAGCCTGTTCTCCTTGCAACGGGAAATTACTTGAAAATTTTTAACTGTTGATTATTAATGTTGCACACGTAAATTATTCGAATAATTTCCGACGCAACTTTGGAACGTGATAAATATTAAAGTGTAACGATAAATTAATGTATTTTATATTTTTTTCTGAAACTGTGGACTTATTCTTGTAGCACTTACGCAATAAGCAACTAAACAACAATGTGCACTGAAAAAAAGTCTGTTTATAACTGCCAAATGTATAGTGAAGTAGTATCAATTAAATATTTGGTCAATATAACCAAAAATAATTTTATTTTACTAAATGTTTAGTAAATATTATCAAATCTGGTAAAGTTACTAAATATTTAGAAAAGTAAAATTATTTTTGGTTACATTCACCAAATATTTAATTGATACTATTTCACTATACATTTGGTAGTTATAACCAGCCTTTTTTTCAGTGTACGCAATAAGCAACTAAACAACGAATCTTAATCCAGTGATTTATGTCTTCCTTATTTTTCGCATCGTAGGACGCGCTTGTACCGATTCTGTAACCGTGAATAAATAATCGACAATGGGGGGAATCGGTAGCGAAATTGATATTTCAATTGACGATAGAATGAACCCATCAGAATTATCAAGTTTCGCGCGAAATGAATTTTTGATTTGATAACGATTCGATTGTCGATACCATTACGGCTCCTCGTCTTTACTGTTTCCCTCTCCATCTACGAGGAAATCCGCCGAAATCATGCCACGACGAGTCAATCACGCCGGAAAACTGTTTTTCCCCGGCCCCGTGTCGTGCCTTCTTGCTTTCGTCGACAATAGCTCGAGCCAATTTACCTGCCGAACTCCATCATCGGCGGCTTTTATTAGCACGACGTTCGGCGGGGCCGCGGGTCGATATTGCCGGATATCGATTTCGAATTAGCTAGATTGCCCGACACGTTTGTACGCCATCAAGCCGTATGTCGACCGAAAGAGGAATATGAATAAGAAAAGAAGAGAAGCAAAAGCTAGACGCCGTAATTCTTCTTCGCCGTAATTTAAGAAATTTAAATCTCATGCCAAGATTGTCACGAACTGGCAATACATTATTTACTCTGCAAATGTTAAAAATTACACGATGCGCGCTTACACTATCAGATATTCGTCATAATTATTAATTTACAAAAATTTTCGCATGAAGATTGCAGGGAGCTTCAGAAATTGAAAGGCGGCTCAAATTAGCCGTCATAAAATAATGAAACACTTTCGTGGGGTACTTACTCATGATCTGTTCGCCTCTGGCATCTCCCGAAAAGCGCAAGATAAATTTGTGAGAGAGAAGAGTGGCTCGCGCGACAAAATTGCACGGCCGGTTCTAAATTAACCGTCGACGTTGGGCGCGAGGAGAATGAAGCAGAAAAGAGGGTGGACCTTCCTTATCGCCTCGATAGCACGGCGCGAGGAACTTTTAATCCGGTAAGAGCGCGATAAAATTGCGCAACGGCCGATTATATCGCCGCGTGTTATTAGGAGCGAGTGCGGGCGCGAGTCGCCGCAAAATTGCAAGGCGCGCCTCGAATCGGATATTAAGCGATCTCGCGCGCAGGCGAGATTCGGTGCATCGACGGTTGAGAACTTTTAATCCGCAGGTGGAATGCAAATTTCGGTCGAAAAAACGAACGAAGGAAATTTGATCGCAGCTGCATTTTGTATCTCGCGAAATCTATACCGAAAAAGCGCGGTAAATGCATAACTGAAAATTTTACCCCGGCAAAAGATTTAGGGGAATTTAAATTAATACAATGATAATTTAAATTTATGTGATGACGAGAGAGACAGAGAGGCGGAGAAAAGAGATTATATTAAAAATTGAATTATCATTAATTGAGAAATAGCGGAAACAGCGATTGATCTGATTAATCTAATTCACACGATTGATCGGACGGATGCAACAAAATTGTAAGGAACAATTGGCCGTTGTATCCTTGATAATAAGGTGCTTTTATACATGCACGGCGCGTAGATCCCGTATGATTAGCGGCGAGTGCGGTGTGAGAAAATGTAGAAGATATTGCAGCTCATGTTATTAGTTAGAAACTTTGAATGGACCGTGACGCAGCGAAGTTGCAAAACCCGCCTTCTAAATTAGCCCCTGCATCGGATAATGAGACGTTCTCGGAAACATTGTGCGCACCGGGCATCGAAACCTCTTAATTCGATCGCAGAAGTTGGCTAAGGATAGTTTTCGCGAGTTACACGTACGCAAGATAGAATTACATAACGGTTATTAATTACAGGTATTCGAATTGTCGGTAGCGAATAAAAAGTCAGTCTTCAACGCGCGTCGGCTTAATGAGACTACAAGTCCTGATTAGCTCGAGCATAAACGCTACATGGTAAATGAATAAATCACATGGAATAAGTCATGAAAAATTCAACAAATGCCATACAAGTCTACATTATAATTTAGCAATTGAAAGTCAAAATTAATTATTTAAATGTAAATTATCAAGAAACTTTGCTTGAACATCTCAATGAAAAGTATTTATTTAGGATATTATAATTACAACGATAAATATATTAGCGTAAACGTTAGAATCATTATATTATAATTATGATTTAATTTTTCAGTTATTTACGAAAAATTATTACGCTTTGATATTTAATATAATAGTTTTTCATACTTGTATAATTTTATTTATGCTCGAGAGATGCACGGTAAAATTTTTGAAGGTATTATCTGAAATTTTTGTTGATATCTTTTTGAACGAAAATCGATTACCACATTGAAGAATTGTCAATTTTCGGTTGGTAACAAATGATGGATGCAAATGTTGACGTAGCACGTTCGACGTTTCTCCGTTCAGCGATTACGCACAAGGGGAGAATTCTCACCCTTCGGAATTGAGTAGTAGAAAACTGGGTGGAATTGCATAAAGGTGTCTAATTATTAGTTCGTGCTAGGGTGCGGCGCCAGATCGAATCGACGTGCATGTGCCAGCGCCATAACGTGTCTTCCGTATAGTTTATCGGGCGTAACCCACGCGTGGTACAACATACATGAATAACCTCCTCTTTTTTTCAACCCTAATAACACACAGACGCCATTGTTAATTGCTAACAACAACGGCAGATGTCGTTTTATTTCGTGCTTTGCTCGTATTTGTTACGAGAATTGTTTTCATGTCATTCATACAAATGTAAGGATAGCAAATCCCCCATGCGACAAAATCCTAATCATTTCTAAATTTAATCTTCTATTTATTCACGGCAATACTTTGAGAAACTTCAAATTTTGTGTTACATAAAAATGTCGATAAATATCTTTCATAAAATCCAAAACGTATTTTTTGTAAAATTTTTAAAAAATCAAATATTTTGCTATAATTCATCTTATCTATCTTTTTGATATTCGTGATATTATATAATGTAATTTTGAGAGAATATTAATTTGAGAATATTAATTTTGAGAATTAATTTTTCAATATTGGTATAATTTTAAATAAGTAATAATCGACTGAGATTTGATTTTAGTTTAATAAATCGACATGATATTCCCGATCTCTTTTAAAATCGCTGTAAAATATTGGCAGCTCGCAGTGCGCGCGCTGAAACTCCCTGTGTGGGAGTTGATTAATTTAAGAGCATTCGGGGCAACGTAAAAAATTATCGAGTGCCGCGGCAGTACATCGTCGATGCGGCGTAATGTACGATCGCGTGCCCCTCTAAAGTATCGTAAAACTTACAAGGCGGGAGCTCGCTGGAACGCCGCAAGTGCTTGACGATCTCTCGAATTTCCGATGGCGATTGCCGAGAAATAGAGTGGCCCCTCGGAAGTTTTTGAGCGACGAGCATGCGAAGATCGATTTTGCTCTCAATCATTGCACGACTGAAATGAACGCTGCACTCCCCACGATTGAGCGGTTTATCTTGACAGTGATGTATTCCGAATTTTCCGAAAATCTCGTCGTTATTGGCGTATCGTGTCAATTCGCACTCGTATCCCGTTTGAATTCATCCTGTTCCAGAGCTTGACCACTACCCGCGATAAACGATTCGATTAGTTATCGCTACACGCGTGATTTATAATCCGCGGCATCGGCAAGAGCGACGGGCGATTGCATCGTGCAATTTATCGATTGCAACATTCGAAAAGGTTAAGTAGATTCCGTAACCATAATTTCCGTGAATGCCATTTGCTATTAGCGATCATGCGTGATGTCATTCACGACGCTTGTGAAAGTTGTTCAGGAATATGGTTAAAGTAGACAGAGGTGTGATTCGATTAACGACGATAATTGCAGTGCATTTCGACTATTTCAGAAAATCCGCGCAAGATCTCAGGAAAACATTTTGTAACCTGATAATAACGTTATACAACGTTTCACTTGAACGACATTTCATTTGGCATTTAATATTTTTTATCTTAATACAATAATTGGATATAATAAGTAATCTCCTACATATTATATTAAAATGATTTTAAAACAAAGTTAATTTAAAAATCAAAGGAAAAATTTTTGTTTTATATTTATATATTTTGAAATTTGCTTTATCGAAAAATTTTAATATCCTAAAGAAATGTAATTATCAATTAAATAATTACACTGACTATAATAGTTACACAGATTAATCGATAAATAAAATTAAGTTTTTTTTTTAATACAATTTTAGCAAATTGATATTTCTTCGCAGGTCAATCTTATCTAAAATCTAAAGAATCTGCATTTCTTTGAGAAAAAAGGCAGGATGTGAAACAAAGAGACGTTAGTGTGCTTAGAATACAAGCTTTAAGGAATGTTAAAACTATAATTATACTATTCCACCGTGTCCTCTTTTCCCGACCTTTAGTCGACATCCCACCCGCTTCTTCTTTCTCTAACGCTTTAAATGCACGTCAGTGCATACAAGCGTTTTGTGTGCCCTGAAGAGCTGTTATAGTAGTTTGATATAATTGCGCAAGAGACGCTGAAAAAGTTACTTTCTTCGCAATGACGTCCCGCGAAACCAACGATTTCCCGAGAAAGAATGAACGAAGAGAGAAACTTTCTTTATCTTAACACTAAGCAAGTCCTGATTCTCTCTGCACAGTTCGTTTTTACGAGAATGATTATTGCATGTCTTACATATTGTGTACTTGTAACAGAGATAAACAAAATTAATTCTTATAAATAGAATTTGTACGTACATGCAATTTATATAAATTTCTGAAAATTAAGGGATTATCTTTCACAAAGCATAAATTCAATTCTTATCACGGATTACTTTCTACTTATTTTCTTTTACTTAAGATATTGGGATTTCCCATCCAGAATCTCGCGACGCGAGCACGATTTAGATTCACGACGCTTGTGCAGAAAACGATGCATTTGCGTGTTGCGAGCAGCTCCACAAAGTACACAGCGAGCAAACAAACCGCGTCATTCTGCTCGCCCCCCTTCTCTCCGCGGCAGGAATCCTTTTCGCAAACATTAAGACGATGACACGCTCGCTGCTACGTGCCGGGTAGTGTGTGGTCTTTGCTTTATTTTCTGCTAATATTAATTTCCGCGCGGAAGAACTTCCCGGTGCGCGCGCTCGCCGGGAATTTTTCAGAGCTTAGAGGTACGCGTCACGTATTCCGGCCATCTCGCCTCCTCACGTTTGTTTCTTCAGCATGTTTATCCTGTCCAACCGGCGCCTATTTGCATGTAGGAATAAATGCAAATAGCATCGCGCGCGAAATAACGAATTCACTCGCGAGAGGCGACGTACGCTAAATAAGAAGTCGCGGGTGTCTGTTTTTCGTTACTGCCGCGCCGGCTTTCGTTTCGCGTCTGCACAATCGCGACTGTTTCCGCTGTCTTTAACATGACGGTCGACATGGCTAATTATGCATATTCCGTACGGAGCGAAAATTACGCAAAATAGCTTCGCGCGATTTCAACGTGTTGTAAACCGAAATGTTTGCATCCATTATGTATTCAATATTTGATATAACAATTGTCCTTTTATGTATGTTTGCATGGAAAAAACGGTTTTGCTGAATCTAAAAATTTTGCTAGATGTAGATCTAAAAATAATTTTTGTTGAATCATGAAGGAAGTCTATAAGTATTAATGTTGAAAAAAGTTTTGATATTCTAGTAACCAATTTGTTCTACACAATTCTTTTGATAGTTCAACAAAATTATTTTTGGATCTATATTTAGCTAAAAAAAATTTTTTTTAATACTTTAGCAAAACTCTGTTCTTTCAGTGTATATATTCTAGAAGTGTAAAAATAATAGTCAAAAAGGATTTATTTCACAAAAATCGTCCGGGAAGAAAAGCATGAGTCTTTAAATCTTTAAGATGCGTTTTATCGCTGGTGCAGAGACCTTGGCACGATTTTTTTTTCGAGCTATTCCTTTTTTCTGGAGCCTTGGCCGCCTCGTGCGTAGGCAGAACGGGGTTAGGTAGTCCTGGCGGACAAGGCCTTCCGTGTCGTTTGCCTCCGGTTTGTACGTGTATAACGTGCGCAACAACGTGGCATCATATTCGGCGCAGGTCAGATCCTAGATTTGTTGAAACTCTTTCCATATTTTCTGTTATATTGCATATTACATAAGAATGTTAATAAATCAGGAAAAAAGATTTTTGAAGTATATAATAATAAATCAAAATAAAAGATTCACGAGAAATAAAAAAGAGAGAAGAGAATTCATAAGAAAACTATAAATCTATCAAAGTATAAATGAATTGAAAAGACTTCTTTGATATGCAAAATAAAAATCTTATTACATACGTTCATATATCTTAGAATATAAAATAATAATTGTGCTTAAAATTCAAAATGAATAATGCAATTACAAGATTCTCTCTCTCTGTCTCTTTCTTCTTTTTCTTTCATTTTCTTCCTTGAAAAATACTTGAACTTTATAAAAAGTACTATACTAATAAAAAGAATTCAAAGATAAATTATTCTGTAAAAACCATGATTCAACCTTCTCGTCCATTACTTGCATAAAAATAGATAATTGCAGGTAATACTATTTTCTGCATTCCTACATAGTTAACATTTATTAATCTTAATTAATCACGTTCCGTGGACGGATCTTGGTACATTACAACGATGTCGTAGCGGATGTGCACCGCCATCGTAGGATCTCACTTTATATACACACACTCATCGCGGGTTCTACGAGCACTTTCTTGCGTATGTACATGCGTGCATGCGTGCGTGCGTGCAGCACCTACACGCATTCCATGCAGCTTACGCAAGACGACGTTATCCTCGCGAGAAAATTGCACAAAGTTTGCAAAACCTCGTAATACGCTTGACAAATGAATGTTTTAATTATATAAAGTGTTTGATGAAGTGTCGTGTTTTCTTTAAAGTGGCGTTCCATCATTCTACCAATGTATATATATATAAAACTTCATAAGTTTAAATTCTTAACTAAAAAAAATACATTTTATCCCCCCGGGAATAAAAAGAAGATATTAACATATTGCTTTTGATAATATTCTAAAATGTTTTCAAGATTATGTATAATGCTTGAAAATTTTCAAAAATCAATTTTAAATCTAGTCATTTTTGAACCGCAAGTAACTGAAATCAACTTGCATTTTTTCAAGTGCTATTTTCTTCAAATATACATTATTTCCATGAATATCGAGTACAAAGTTTATTGATATTGCGTGATATTTTAGATCGAAAACAGCAGAAACGATACCGTTATCGGTATATTGCATTTTAATAGCATTGCCAATTTTTTGTCGATTCCGATACGATTGCATTATCGTCACTGATTATTGCAACGCCATGCGGCGTTTATCCGCTCACAATCCATCAGAATTGACAGTCCGCATTGAAAAACAACTTTCGGTCGGCATCGCGTTAATTTGAAAGAATATTTTTTTCGCAATCGACAGCGCCGCGTTTTTAAAAATAACCCCATTGTTCGCGCCGCCTCTGTTAGCTCGGTGCAGCACGACGCGACGATTCAACTGCAGCGAGCGCATGCAATGTCGAGCCTATTCAACCATTGTGCGGGCGTAACACAAAAATATTCTTTTAATAGAACGATCTATTTGTAATTCTAGTGGATATATCATTGGAATTCATTTATATGTTTCTGATTTGAACATTTTCGTATGTGTACGCTTTACATGTTATCAGCTCTACATTGTCTCTTTTTTTCAAATTTTATTAAGTTTAGTTTTCTATCATTTCTAATTTTTTTATTAAAATTTTTTGCACTGTTATGATTCGATGTCGTGAAACAAGATTTTGTTATTATTAACTAAGGATAAATAAATATTAATAAATGTCCTTTTAATCGTGAATTTTATGATAAATTTGAGAAGTCTTCTTCATATTAAAGTGTATCTTTTCTAATGTTAAAAGTCCATCTTTAATTTTTAACATTAAATGCTTTAGTAATTAAGATTTTAATTAAATCTTGCTTAAGATAAAGTGCAGCTTAAACTAACTGGAAAACAAAGTTTCTTTATTCAATTACTCTTTTGACGTTGTAATTTCCAACGTTAGGCAACTTCATAATTAAGCGTCTCATCAAATTTTCTTTAACAAAAAATTATATTTCATAGTTGAAGAAAAGCGCGATAGCTTCGGGACACCTCCGTAGATAGCTCTGAGTTTCTTAAATAACGGAATATTCTCGAGGACACGTTATAGCAATTAACGCAGCGTGCAATCCTCACTGCTTCCGATTAATTTCCAGCACGACTGCGATAACAGAAATCGAATCTCCGGGCGCATCGAAGCGTAGAGACGAGCGATGATGCACTCGGCGATGCGCTCGGCGGAACAAAGCGCAGCGTGGCGATAAAAATATGATCCTCCGGCGACGACTCAATCGAGTCGATCGGAGCGCTTTCGCGCTCGAGTTGACTCGCTCTCGCGTAGACGAGAAGACTCGCACTCGCTTTCATAGACGTACTCGCTCGTGCAAGGAGAAACAGACGGTGAACGGGGCATAGACCTGTCTACCCACCGTGATTTTCCAAATCATCAAAAGGGTGCGAAGCATCCATACGCATAATGCATAATGCATCACTGCCATTATGCGAAGGCGTGTACAGTCTGCCATTACAGATGTACCTACGTATGCAGATGGATGGAGCGGCCCCCTTCGTTTAATCTTGATTGGTGACCCAAATATGGAATTTTCGGCAGCGCATATTAAACGCTTAGATAATGGTGCGAGAATAATCGACACGTGTTCCCATATAGTCTTTATGTGTATCGCGATATATTTGAATGCGCTCACGCTACAAGTGTTGCCATAATGTTACTAAATATGCTTTATTATTTTACCGTAAAGGGAACAACATTTATATAATAAAATAAAATTTGGTCTCTTTTTTTACAAACTTGGAAATTATGTTCTCTTCATCTCATAAATTTAAGAAATTATTATTAGCCTCGTATAGTTTATAATATTTACTTCTAAAATTATTTCAGAAATTAATTGAAGAATATGTATTTTTCTTCTTTAATGCTAAGTTCCCTTCATAAATTTTTATTCTGTAATTATCTATTTTTGAGATAATATTATACTATAATAAATTTGCATTTGAATTTATGTTTCGACATAAATCACAAGAATCTTCGATTTTATTGGCCATTAAGGACAATTGGAAGGTGTAATGTATGAACGAATGGTTAACCGCATTCTCGCATATGCATAATTGGCTCGTGTATTTTCCTATAGAATATTGATATGAATTAAATTAGGAATAAAAACATGTTGTCGTATTCGCTTGGAAATAAATTATTATTATGATTCGCAGCATTGCGAGTTTTGAAATTTATCGAAAGTAAGCGCGAACGTACGGTGTATTCTTAAACCACTTTATAGTCGGCAGAATTAACACATACTGTCCTAATATTGACGAAACACTCAAGCGATGCGTTTTTTATGCGGTGTGTCGTGTCGCGCGGTGAAATAATTCATAAATTCGCGAGCACGATTAAGCGCGGACCCGAATTGATGCTCGAAGCGCGTTGATCGTTCGTCATCGAAATGAGCGCGATGCTCCGATGCGATCGGTGAATAATCCGAGCCCATATACTGGGCGATGGAAGCATGTTCGGAGAATTGCGTGAGATTAAGAGATACAAGAAGTACGAAGTCGATGATACCGTGAATCGAAGTTGGAATTAATATTGCGACATAATGCCTCATTATGACATAATATTTCGTGAGATTCTGAACCTGTGTAAATATTTAGAAAAATATATAGCTTGCTTAATGTTACAATTATACAATAATTTTTATAAAATACAATAGATATTTAATATCACGAGTTTTTATTTGTGCGTTATTACGTTCACAGAAAGAAATGAGTATCAAATCAACAATTCATTGTTTCATACATAAGCAAGAATATAAAATTTTCTAGGAAGAATTTGATAATCTTAAACAGGCATAATTTGTTTACATGAAGAAACAAAATTTCTTTATGTTAGCAAATTATGTCTGTTTAAGATTATAAAATCTTTCAAGAAGATTTTATATTCTTGCTTATACATGAAACAATGAATTGTTAATTTGATACTAATTTTTTTTCTGTGTTAATAATTATATTTTAAAATATTTATCTTTTTGTACTGCAAGTAATTCTTAAGACGAAATAGTATCTATTTGTATAAAAAATTTAAAGAACTCATATCAAGCTCCTTTCAAAATATGTAAAACCATTAATTTTTGTTCAGTTAACAGCACCGGAACTGGTATATTACGTACTGTGGACCGATTGTGTTAATACTAATGTACTCGATGGAATCTACGAACACGAAATCGCTAACGCACCTTGATTGCTGCATGTTGATTTAATTTCACTGGAATAAAGCTGACCGCGCTCGTATCGACAACAAGGTTACCACGTGTGTTGATTGCGAAGTTACATCGTCGGAAACACCTATACTAAATTCTGAAGAGATACGATCGCGTAATTCGTGTTGACTTTTCAATTTTTCAGTGCGTGGGCCGAAGGCTCTCTCTCGCATTCTCGTCGGCGAATCGAGTTCCATTAGCGCGATTACCGCGATTCATATCGAGATTCGGTCGCGGCCCGATCGTCGTGCCGCCTCGCAAATAATTTATGCGATCATGTCGAGAGGGGAAGACGAGACTCTCTTCTCTCTCTCTCTCTCTCTCTTCCCGTCTCCTTTCCTGTTTTCTCAGTGCATCCCTTTCGCTCGTTTTGCTTTCATTCTGCCGGAATCACAGACGCGGGGGACAAAGGCGAAGTGACTCTCCCTCTTTTGTGATTTAATTAGCGCGCGGATTAAGTACCGGCGTACCGATGTACACCTCGCCGTTGCAGAAAAAGCCGTCTGCAAGTCTTGCTGAGGACGATCCTCGCGAAAGGGGCGACCTGCTGAATTATGCGCGTGGCTTTTTTTGCTCGTCTTGCTGCGGTTTCGGTACGGCAAAAGCAACTTTACGTTCTCGTCCTCGCGCTGTGGAACTTCACGCGTCGGGTGTTAGTACCGCATCGCGCATATAAACCTAAATAACAATAATAAAAATGCGTTAATACTAAAAGGTGCTTCAACCTACTACAAGTCGGTATCTTGAAAAGGCACAAGTAAATCGTATACAATAATAATGTACGATTACTTGCTCGTAAAAATTTTCGTGAAATAATTTTTATTGTAAAAATTTCGTATCGATATTCCATCTTTAAGGATAAAAACAAATCGAATGAATTCCAAACGAGTATAACTGCTAATTACAAACATAACATAATAAAGCAAAAATATCGGTAACTACAAGCAAGATAAAGATGTGCAAAAAGTTAGTTTTAACAATTTTCTATGTAAATTTTTGTAACGTTAATACAAAGCCCTTCCTGGCCCGGTCGTGTTGATTTCAAAGCCACATCATCCGGGAATTAAAGCGCGCGAGTTCGCCTTGTTGCTTCGACACACCTAGGCACAATACCCTTCATTAGCAAATATTTTGAACGCCACGAAAAAGCCGTATCGAAAAATCGTTACGGCTAGCCGCGCGATCGACGGAAAAGCATACGCACCTCCCTGCGTATTTCCCGATTAAAATAAAACAAACGAACCGCGTGGCGGCGATCCATTCGATATCCCCTAACGAGGATCGGCGTTTCAGCTGGTTACCAATGATATTGGATTTCACGGCGCCCAAAGCCCTCTTCTAATGCAGCGATTTACAAAAAAAAAATATCTCTGTCTGATCTCTCTACCTTTGGCTACTGCGTTTCACGTTGTAATAGATTTTTTGGATATCGATAAAATTGTCACTTGACATAATAGACAAGGTAACATGATAAAAGTAATAAACATGGTAAAAGTCGAAGTTATTTCTAAATCAGTTTAAATCAGTTTATTATTTGGAAACCTTACGATATATAAAATTTCTATACAAAAATTATTTTAGTAAAGTTGCACAAACGATTATAGCTCACTTTTAAAATAATACAGCATTTTATTTTATATCCGCATTTTATCTTAAGTTTCGACATTTAATTTATCTTTTTTAGTGTGACATCACACTCTATATTATCTCATGTAATTAAATTTATATTGTTTAAAAACAAAAGAAAATATTTCCTTCGATTTGTGTCTAATTTAGTAGAATTTATTTGAAGTTAATGTAAGATATGATAGATGCGATTTCAATCGAAGAACCATAGGGACAAAACGATTAACTTATGAAATATACTCAGTTTGCCCGAGTCAATTGATGCGTCGCCCTTTAATCCTACGACAAAGATGTTCACTATTCACCACGTCATTCTCACGGGAGATTCGTTCGGTCCTCGAATTCCCCAAGTATAACATCGGCGACGATACAGTGAGTCTACAGTCTAGGTGACCGTAGGGATTAGAGGAAGATGATGGAAGATAGGCAAAGGGCCAACAGCGGCTCCGTTGTGGTCGGAGAATTGACTAGCGCAATTAAAGCCGAAGGACCTTTCTAAGAGATAAGACGACCACCTGACCAGCTATGAGAGAGAAAGAGATTTAACTCATTACTCTTCACAAGAAGAAAAATAGAATATTGATCAAAAAGAATATTATTACTTTTTTAATTAACAATATTGGCAATTAATATGTGCAAAAATTCAATGTTATACTTTTCGAAATTCTTAGAGTGAAAAAAGACTCAATGAGGTTCCTTTTTCTGTTTTTCTTGTGTCAAGTATGCTTCCACTTTTTAGTCTTTGTAGATTTTTTTAAATTTTAATATATTTTGTCCATAGGAGAATTTTTCACATTGAAATGTGATGGTGATGAAAAATTTTATTGAAATTTAATGAGTGACAAAATTAAATGTAATATTGGGAAAAGAAGAGAAGACTAAATATAATACTTCGCTTTGTTTACAAGATAAATGTATCTAATGAATTATTTTGAATTGAGATAATTTTAATCTAAGTAGAAAACATTTTAATTAAAAATGAATGATATTAAAAATAAATCTGTCGGAATTATAACTCGCGTCCTAACAAAAATATAATTTTATCTATAAAATAATTATATTTAAATTTATTTACGGTAAAATGTACAAAATAATAAAAGAGAAATAAATTTAATATTTAAATTTATAAATTCAATAAATTTACATATAACTTCTGTACATAATTTTAGATTATATAACATTATTTCTATAAATTTTTGCAGTATTTCATAAAAATTTAATCTGCAGTTATGACCCAATTATAAATATAAAGCAGTTTTTATAATCAATGTACAAATATTAAAAACCAATATTAACTTATCTAGTATTTAAATATATTTTTCTAAAAATCTCTGAGAAAATGATCACGAATTAATTATCACGAATCAATTGTCTGCAAGATAAATATTTACGATATCATCACAATTGTATCAGCTTTTAAATCGTGGCGTAATGCAGTTTGAATAAATTCAGAGGCGATCCGAATGGCAATGAGACAATAATCCGTTCGTCGGATTATTAATCAGATTCAGATTCGTGCGAAGTAACGGCCAACATTGTGTATTTCAGGGCGTAGTCCAAAGTTGGTGAACTACTGCCGCAGGATGCCTTCCTATGCAACTGTTCTCGCGCTCGTGTTGCTACCAAGGCATTCCGTCTGGCTATACAGTAATTAATCCCACGTCTCGCCCTGCAACTTGACGCATTTGAGTTTAAGGGGGAATCCTAGGCGTCCCGAGAATTACGACTCGAATTCGACTGCACGTGAGATTTGTGCGTGTCGCTCTTAAAACCACCAATCATCCCTTAATGGTGTACAAAATACCAGAATTAATTTGTTTTGTCTTTAACTGACAACGTGAACAAATTCTCATCTTTAAACGTTGATGATTTGTCAAAGTTCATTTTCAAATTCATTCGTTTTATTCGACTATATCTGATGTATGTATTTATATTTAATTCCAAATACTTTATAATTGTAGATTAAAGATTTCCTTGCTGTTAAATGCACTCATTTACGTGATGTAAAATTCGTTAAAAACGCGTGTCGCTTAATTCAAAAATTGTCAACTTGAAATCAGTCCGGATATATTCAAAGGCACTAATTTGTGCGATTGTCAGTGAGCACAAGTTTTTTGACGGTTTACGACATTTCGCGGGGTTTAATATCAGAGCTATCGACTTCTCTCTCCCGTACGTACGCTGCAATCTTCCTCTCCATTCCATTCTATCGATCAGACTACTCCGCAGACTGCTCCTATGCAAACATACGAGACACGGGGGCGAATACGGTGAAACTGCCGGTATCTGCGATCGTTGCAGGCAGTAACAACGGCAGTTAATGTCCGGAGGCCCATGCCTGGGTACTTCGTAACCCAATGAGCAGATACAATCGGAACATAGATTAACTGCAATATAGACCTCCGCCTTCACCGGAGATAGTCCTTGGTTTGCGCGGAGAGAAATAGCGAGAATGCGCCGATGTATTACGCAAATGACATACAAAATAACTGGATCGTAGAAAAAGAAAACGGTTGGCCATCTGAAATCGTTTCGACATGCTTTTATCATTTTTACAAGTATAACAAACATTTTATAATCTTATTGTATGTTTTAATTTACATGAAATTAAAAGAAAAAAATAATAACACGTGAAGCTTGTTGCAAAAAGAATATTCCGAAGTCACTCGAGTCTCGAAAGGGGTAACGAGTCAAAACCAGCCGCTTCGATTTGCTGCGGCACGAAGAAGGATCAGAAACACGAACCTGTCTGAAACACCGGCGGTCACCTGCCACCTGCACATATTTCCGCGCCTGAGGCTCGACGGTACGCTTGGGAAAATATTTGGGAACTTTCGTAGATGTTCATTTTCGGTTCTGTTTTCAACGACGGAAGAGATTGCCTTTTTGCTCTCCCCGGCACTTTAGATAAGCAGCAATTAAATGACCGATACTGGCCTGAAGCCAGTCGACTATCATGTTTTCGAAAATATTTTCTTTACGTTGTTATGGTGTATGTTTTGCAGATTATAAGAAGACTTATCGTGTTTATAAATTTGTACACGTATTTATAATCATTTGTATCTTACCAATTTTGATTGATATAAAAGAGTGTGTGATTAATATTAAAAAATATATTATAAACATGATATGTAGTAAACATGAAGATAGTGTACTACATGCAGCCGGTTCGCCATGAAGACGAGCGTTAAATGGCCCGAGTCCCAGAGAGACTGTTATTCGGCTTGAGATAATAACTCGTTCAACGGGATGACTAGGCGCCATTTCGGTATCCAAGAATGCCGGCTGTCCGTCCGGGTCCTCACTCGTGATATGCACATTATGTAAGCATCTCCTTCACTTGGAGATATTGAAGACTAAAATAAGATGGTTCTGAACCGAGATATAAAGAATTTTTAAATGATATACGATTTAAAAAGCTGAAGAGATTAAACAGGCTACGGCAGTGAGAATATAAATATTCAAAACATTAAGAAAGAGAGAGAAATTCTTCTCTCAAATTTGTTAAAGAAATTGCGTAAAAATAGTATAGCAAGTTTGTAACATCTTGCAGAAACAGCAAAGTCTTTCTGAAAAACGATCTGCATTTGTAAGCTGCGCTTTAATTAAAGCTTATAAACTTAATAGTTGACTAAAAATAATGAGGAGTTGTGTCAAAGCTTCATGCTCTCTTAAATTTCAATGAGATCTACTTGAACGTTTCTACTTCAGAACATCTGAATTGTTCTCATTGTTTTCTTGCAAATTACAAATCGTATCACTGATTATGTCGGGACGAAGAACAGTCGAGAATCTGAGCGGACGGATGCAACGGACTGCATCGTTAATTGGGTCAAGCTAGTTGTAAGCGGTATTCGACGCGATGGGAATAAAAGCGCGGAATGAAAGAGAAGGTGGTCGAGTTGTAATTTCAACGCATTGCAACATTTCAAGCAGATGGCTAAGACATTCGTCCCTTGTTTTCAATGGCAGAATGAGATAAATCTAGCAGCGAAACATTTTTCTTTCCTTCAGTTCATATTACAAAATTTCATATTTATTGTATATTAAGTATTGCATCTTTATATATTTACTCAATAGGTGTGTTTTCATAATATGCGATAACCAAAAGATTAGGTAAACTGTAACTACATCTGTTGAAAATTAACCAATTCACAAGCTTTCATAAATTTGGTTAAATAACTATATGTTAAATAGATTATGTGCATACGCGTAACTTTGAATTTATTTAACCATAAACTTATAAAAGTATGTATTGATTAAATGTTTAACGTTATAGCTACAATCTAACTTTTGGTTAACCATATATTATAAAAACAATTCTAAGTTATCATTATTACTTTTCTTTTAATAATGTAATATGTGAAATATATATATTTAATGGCTCTCTTTTAGTGTAAAATTTATTTTATTTTATTTAGCTCCATTAATTTAATCTATTAATTTATTTAGCTTCATTTTAACAAGTAATTGAAAAATAAGATTATTATTTTTTGTACTCTTGAGATTTCATTTATTAAAGAATGTTATCTATAATTTTCAATCATTAAATAACTTTATAATTTTATTAAGCGTTTGAACTGAAATTTTCAGAGGGCAAATTCTCCAAAGTCAATAATCTTTCCATCTTGAATTATACTTTTATTTTTAGTCGCGTTCGTCCGTTAAACTAAAATGGAAAATGAGACAACATAATAATTATTCAATAAAGAAAAATAAATTTTGTTTCTTCTCAGCGCTTTTATAATAGCCACTAATTTTCCTATTAAAAAATCATTACGTTGTCCCACTTATTCAACGAATTCAATTACCTCGTTCAAACCGTGCACAAAAAAAGATAATCGACGGGGAAAGCACGAGCCCTACCAGTCTTCTCCCGCTCTACATCCGCTACTGCGTTCCACCGTTGTTTTCCTGTCCGCTCTTTCTGCGTCATCGATGTCGCAGTAAACCCGGATACATCTCCAGCATCCACCGGAATGCGGTGGAATTCCGTGGAGAGGCTGCGTCGCGCGAAGTAAATTTTATTTAACTCTCGGTATGGTAAGTCGATGGGCAGTGGGAGTTCCTCGTGGAAAAAGGAGAGATACCGAGGAGCGAGAAGAAAGAAAAGAGAGAAGACGGAGGAAATCGCTGTGTTTTCCGAGTTTTCTCCACGGAGATTTGCCGGCGCTGTCGGTATGAATTCTAAGAAAAAAAAAAAAGTAGCGAGCGCGATCCCTCGTTCTGCTATGCGATCACATCGATGTCAGGCGGCGACAACTTCGATCTATCCTTTGTCGACGCAAGACTGGAGCGACGGTTATCGCCAAACTCTTGCGTCCCTCGAAATTCCGCAAAGTTTCTCCTAGTAAATGGCTGATAATAACGAACTTTTCCGCCTCGGTACTAATTCGCGGGGAATTCGAGGGTCTTCCGATCCAAAGTTATCGCGGTTGTTACTTGGATCGGCGTATGATTGCTATAACTACTTTGCCGTGAACTCGCCGAGCGAAATTTTATGGCAATATAAACGCTATAGCACGAAATATTGCTTTTCTAAGACATTTACTCGCTCTTTCGTTCAGTAAAAAGACCGATAATCCAGAAATAAAAAAAATTTCGTTTGTCGCTTATAATCACGAACCTCCAATGAACGAATATGAATAATTGCTGGGATTAGCGTTGCACCAAGTGGAACGTTCGTCGTCGAGACGGCCAATTTCCTGGCGTCCGTCGTTCACGCGGAAATCGCGTTAACCCGCGACTGTCGTCATTTATGCAAATGTAACATTAACAACGTCTACCAAGTTTTATAGTCTCGAGTTAGCCAACCGTCCGCGCTCTCTCCGACGTGGCGAATAGGATGGAGAGGAAGGTTGCAAAGGGGCGGCGGTTGCAACAATCCCCAAGGCGCGTCCCTCACTGCATTTAAGAAATGAGCGTGCTTTAAAGCTCGCTCTTATGATCCACTTGCTTTTCGAGAAAGCCGCTAACAAAGATGAACCTTTACTACCTTTCAGCCCACTTCCTTGAAAACATTTCCTCTTCTTTTGTTTGGGACGCTCTCTTTTTGCTTTCACGGAGGGCCACTTAATTGTAGCTGTGCATTTAACGCAGCGGTAACAATCTATTTTTTTTTTCTCCTCTTTGCCCTGATTCGTTCTGAAGTAAATATTAAATTGCATTACGTTGTCATAATTCAATTATTTGCATTATACCAATTCTCCCTTGGAACAAGGTATTTATTCGGTTTTAATTAAATTTTGTTATCGCCATCTTTTCTTATGTATTACATTAGGATAAATTGAATATAGTCACTACATGTGTCATCTCTATTAATATAACACTGCGAAGCGAAAGTCCACGTGATACATAATGATAGTATATCCTTATCTTTAAAATCTCGTGGCATATTGTGACTCGAATTTGACGATCGATAGAATTAAACGGAATGTATAATTAAGGTCTTTACACGTTACATGTCGTTGGATTTTAACCTGCGTGAATTTGTTTGCCGGACAACTTGTTCACCCTACCGAATAAAAGGTCGTCTAACGAGTGTCGCGCCGAGCACGTCTGGAAAAGCACCTCGCGGATTATTCCCCACGCGAGCATGCATTCCGTTTATCGAAAAATTTCTCACGCGATGAAATATGATCTCGTATATCAAGCGATTAGCGGATTCCCGCGATTTATCGAAATTGTTCGGCGACGCGATGGCCCGCGTAATTGGCGCGCGCTAATTTCGGTATATAATATTTGGAGACATGGTTAATCTAATAATTTATTTTGCGCTTACCGATGTGTATTTACAATGTCGGAAAACAGCGCGTTTTATTCCGGCGATATTTTGAGATTTTTAATTCGTGTAATACCCTGAAATATGCGTGAATAATCCCAAATTTATTTCTATTAATTTTTCGAAACATTTTCCAATTGTATTTATACGTTTTATGTATGTGTGACATTTATAATGGGAAATTTTAAGGTTCGAACATAAATGATTAATCGGTGATCGTAAACGTACAGTTTTAAATCGTTACAATCCTTTTATGAAACGGAGATAAAATTTTTATGTAAAAGTTCTTATTAGTTTGCAAAATTATAAACTTTACAGATTAGTTATTTAAATGAATTTGATTAAATCTTACTAAAACTAACAGAGAAAAAAAAATATTTTTTAATCATTAACGTCGCAGTTTTATGTGTTTATGAAAGAACCGACGTAAACGGATAAAACGCGTGCGTCGCGTCGCTTTGCCCGAGACGAAATAAATCGTACAAAATTTTCACGCAGCTTTTCACACGTGCGTGAGCAAATATTTGAAATTCGTCGCGCATTTTCTCGTATACGTACACGCATGTTGCGTGATTTCATTTCCAACGAAAAATCGTTTCTCGAATGCTGCAAATAAGTTTCTTTTATGAGACGTGTTAACCTTTGACGTCAAAATATATTTTTCCTTAAAAAAGGATCGTCTAGATGTTTGAGGCAAAAAAGATAGTGCTAAACTCTAAAAAAATTTCTCTCCCGCTTGTATTTATGAAAGTTATCGATTTTATTTGTTGCATAATTATTATAATTACAAATTACATATTTCGAAATTAAACAAGGAATTTACATTTTACATTTTCTCTTTTGCTTATAGCATTTTAATTCGGTCGTATTCATATAAATTCATGCATACATTGCATAATGATGGTGTACGCACATTTTTGAAAATATATTTTATCGAGTTATATTTATATAATTAAAAAGATTTATATACAAGTGACCATTCCCTCTTTCTCTCTCATATTTGTAGCGAGATTATTTTTGTAGATATTAATTTGAGGTTAGTCAGATGTACACCATGTTACTAAAAATGATACGGTTATAATTTTTTCATGAAATTAACTTGATGCAAATTTGCGTTTGCATCACAAATTATTCGTTTTAATAATAAGTTTAAATTGTTTATATTTTTACATTTCTGAATTAACTTTTATTAATATAAGATTAAACGTAATTATCACATAGTTTTTTTTAACGTTGGAAAAATGTAATATTTTTACATTGAGCTATATTTATCTGATAATAACAGTGAAGATAAAGTTTTTATACATCTAAATTTTCCTGTGTTTTCCTCTAAAAATTATGATTGATTTATTGTGGACAATGTTGACACTTGCTACTCGCTTCATTTTGTACAAAACACAAAAAAATATAGAAATATTTAACGTACAATGCATCTAATTTAGTAATTTTAATATATTACGCAAAGAATCTGCAGTTTTAACCGATATTAAGAAAATTACGAGAACTGAAACTTGAACTTTTGTAGTCACTGATTTATGAACATATAATTTTAATCTATTTCATAATCCATTTTCATCTATTTAAGAGTTCAAAGAGAGAACAAAGTTTGAGAAACATCCTAAAGTGAGTATATGCCCATTCATGCATTCACGAGATCGAATGTTTAACGGTATAACGGTGTAAAGTGAAGACCGAAGTGGTCGCGGTTCATTCGCAGGTACAAGTCCCACGAGATCTACCTTCCCCTCTTTACTGTCTCCAACAACCATCGTCTTCCTCTTCTGCGTCGCTCGTTCTATCTTGCAACCCCTTGAATCCCTCAGCCCTCACCTTGCCCCCTTATTTCAGAGCTTTCCTTCCCGCATATCCTTCCAAGAACTTTCCTTCGTACTGTCCCGCTATTTCTTCTTCCGTCCTCATCCTCTTATTCACTGCCATCCAGCCAACCTTCAACTCACACTCTACCACTATGCTTTATTCCCTAACGCTACGTTTGTTTCCGCAATTTCTTCGTGCGTCTTGAAGCAGTTTTCCTTCCCCGTGTCCCTACCCACGTGAATAATTACTTCACCCACCAGAAAAGCTCCCTCGCTGCTTCTTTCATTCAGTACTGTTCTGCTCCTTAACACTTCAGCTTGCAGGGTTAAAGACGAAACGCTTTAATGCTTTAAACTCCCAATGGATATAAAAACATAATGTGGCACAGAGATATATCCACATAGTATTACTAGTATATTACTAGTATCTAATAAAATAAAATATCAAATGAGATTTTAGAGATCTTAAATTCGGTAATGAGTTAAATTCGCTCATAAAAAGAACACGTTTCTTCTGGAAGATTCAGTAAATGTGTAATAATTTTAATAAACTTTAAAATTTGTAGTATTGATTGCTGTAAACTTATTTTAAATCTTTACTTCGTGTTTGCTTTAAATAAAAATCCCTTATTAATAAATTTCAGTACTAATAATAATGATTAACAATAGGTATTATAAAAATATTCAATTCTAATTTACAATAACTAATGAGTTTCCATCATAACATTGACAAATTCATAAAATTCTATAACTCATTTTAGCAGTTTTGTCAAAGACTGTTTTCTAAAAGTTCTTCTAGCTTCTAGTGTTACTACAATGGTTGCATTTAACTCGTTACTTTTAGAACAATGTTCTACAAAGAGGTTATCGATCATTTAATCCTTATGTTTTAATAAATACTTTCTTGTCTTGAATTCTTCTCGATTCGTTTAGTTCTCGCAGTATCATTAAAAGCGAAAGCCAACAATTGAAACCTACTTCCTAGTGAACTCTTCTTGTTACGGAGCATCGCGCGAATCGTGCTATGATAAAGTGTTATAATTAGTCGCGGCGATGGAACATTGTTCCACCGGCGATTATATCGTTATGCTCGTTACAGTCGCTCGACGGTGATCATTATTATCCGTTGTTATTGCACTCGGTATATAGTTTATTGCTAATACATTGCGACGGCGCACCTCGAGCACGTTCTCCACGAACAACGTCGGCTTCTACGCTAACAGCGATAACTACTGTAATGCTCGATAATGGTGTGGGAAACGCCGCTGCATAATGCTGGTCCGCGACCGATTGTTAGCGAAATTAATTAAGTGTTATTTCCAAAAGTATATATATCTGCTTTGAACAAAGAATAGACTGATATAGATAGTCATACGGATATGTATTCCTAAAACAAAACGTCTCTTTGCAAAACTAATTAAAGCGTCAGTGATGTCAATTTAAACATTCATTGGTATATAAACGGTATATAAATTTGGTATATAAATATTAACTTATAAATTATCGAACTTCAACAGCATTCTGTTTTTTATAAATATTTTTTCATATCGGTATAGTTAATAATTCTTCAATTTATTTAAACTTTATTCACGTTAATTAAGATTGTTTATATAAATTTAAAACTCACTAAATTGATTAGAGTCAGGAATATAATTTTAATATATTTTGCCGCAGTGCCCAATATATCCTTTTAATTCATATTTAATTTCAATTAACAGAATTGATTTGTATTAATTAATTTATTGCAAGTATCCCTCTCTCTGTCTGTCTGTCTGTCTATCTGTCTCTCTCTTCTCCCCTTTTCTCTCTCACTCCTCTCAGTCTCTATTGGTCGAAGCAATCAATTGTAACTATTATAACAACCATGAAATTAAATCAATAGTAAACTAACATGAATTGTGTCCCAACATTAAAAATTTGTAATATTCTGTACTTTCTGAAATCTGATATTCAATAAATGATTTTCTTTCTTAAGTTTCTTTATGTGAAAATTTTCACGTGATCAGAAGATGCCTCTTCCACGAGATTGATGCAGGCGAATGATGAATTTGATACGTGCATTAAGCCGCATAAACGTTGATAGCGGTAGGTACGATGGGCCGCGCACATTTCCATACTGCGCTCGTACGATGCAATAAGGAAGAACTTTGTGAATATTCGTAATAATATGTAGACGATGAACGGGGGTAGACGATCCTTGATAACCGTCGAATTATCGGGGACGCCGCGCACAGAAGTTATGATTATCCTCTTTCCCGCCGTCGAAAACTCTGCAATATTACGCGATAACTCACGGCGATCCCGTATATGTCCCGATCATCGTTCCGGTATATCGATCGAATAGAATCGTTTTTCGATTGAAGTCTATGATCGGTCGATTGCGGGGAACTCACCGTCATTTGTGGAACGCATTTTCTTAAGCACTGCTTCGAGCTCGCAACAATAGATCGAAATTTCGTATCAGATATATTTAAATTAATCAATCTCAAAGTGTGAAACAATTATGCCATAATATTGCCATAATATAATTTATAATAAAAATTTATACATATATTTTGAATAGCAAAAATATATACTTTATTTTATAGAAATCTATATAAATTCTTATTTAGTTTTTACGATATTTATTTTAATTTATCGAATATTTAAATTTGAAATATATGTATTCTTATAAATGTTAAAATTATATCTCTCTAAGTATTAATATAAAAAAATTAATAAAATCTAATCTAATAAAACTAGTGAGAAAAATACTTATGTATATTGTCATTAAATGATGCGTTTCATTGATGAGATGCATTTTTTGTCGCGCGTTTCGTGAAGTTTCAATAACCAGAACAGAAGCGTACTTATTGTATCTAGATTAATATTTATGCGCCACAGCATAGTTTACATAGTTTAGACCAAAAATTCTGTTTGTCAACCGGCATTATTTCAACTTGTATTGAGCGATACATCATAGCCTTTCTATACTTTTTTTTTTGCGAAAGACGAACTTCGACGAGCCGAAACTAAAAGTATAAATCATGGGGTGGATATCAAATGGCGAGCGAACGAAATTCCGACGCACGACGAGGACAAACCGACGCCATGTTTCATTTCGCGCGACAAAAAGGAATCTCGCGACTCGTCGATTATCCCGGATTGATGTCCTCACGGATGAGCAATGCGTTCCATAATTCGTAATTCATCCCGTCGCATTACATCGATTCCCTTATAAAACGCTACGCGACCATTTTTTTGTTTCCGTCGTGACGGATTTTTAATTTCACGTTGATTTATTAATTTCGTCAACCGAGTAGGTTTGATTAATGGTTTATGTCATGTTTAATTAATCTATTTATGCTGCCATCACTCTTGCTGTATTGCCAATATTCAAATATTATTAACATTCTTTAACATATATGATATATTTTTTCTCTAATTTTTTTGCATCAAGGAAGTGACATGCAACTATTAATAAATTAATCACGACATGATGAATAGGAAGAAAAATTACATAAAATAAACACAAATTCAAAAAATCATGTTGCATTGCGCTACTGGCATCGCTGATTGGATGTTTCGAGTTTAGTAATAGCAATAACGATAATTGGTAATTATCATTATTAATATCGTAAATTTATTTTCTTACCATATTGCAGCGATGCCTCCAATTTTACGCGCATAAAGGGGGTCCTAGATTGCTTACCTGAAAAAAAAAGAAACACATGTGTTAGTTGAGAACATCCAGTGAGGCAATGCAGCACAAACACATCTCTCTTATCTCGACACCTAAATATTTGGCCAGATGTCATCTCGTGGCTTTCCCGGGGGCCTCTCCGTCACGCACATATGTGCGTGTATGTGCATGCAACCGAGGATGCATTGAGAAACTCGTGACACGTGTTGGTGCCTCACAAATATGTGCATAGACGCATGATAGAATAGTAGTCGCGGACTTATTCTTGTAATAAGTTCTTCATTCCTTTTTCGGATCCCTTCTTCTATAGATTGTAAACTCTACCAATTTTCTAGTACTGCTAAGCATAGCATATTTTCCAGTTAAAAATTCTTTAAATCATAAACTTTCTAGATTATGACTTCATCAAATTATAAGTTTCTAAATTATGATTTTCTCCAGCACAGTCTCTCTCAATTCTTCTCAACCTCTTTTCTTGACTTTTATAATACTCCTTTTCGAAAATGTGATTCACCTCTCGCTCTACTCCAGATTATCCTCCATATAATTTTATATATAAGTATTGTATTAAACCGCAAAGTGCTATACGTCTGATTATATTACAACATATTAATTATACCTCGATATATATTATAATTAGGATGCATCAACAATTTCTGTAAACTACTATTATATATAATAAAAAAGCCGTGGTATATAAATTTAAATTTTCAGACTATTGCATTTGATAATGTGGATCGTAATCGTAGAAAATTGCTGTATACTGCATTTTTAATTAAGTTAAACGCTAGAATCTTTTCTTAAATGCGCGTTTTCTCACGAAATAAGTATAATGTGCTGGAAGTAAGGCTACGTCCAAGAAAATGGCTTTTCCCGTCGTTATTAATGGGGACGTGAGAGGACGAAGGCACGAGGTATTTTAGCCGGATGATAAATAGCCCCGGTATTCCCAGGTTGATTTTATTTATATCATTTATACGCAACGAGGCTGTCCGCGTTTTGATATATACCGCTGACCCGTTTATTTCTTCGACTACATTAAGTCACGCCCGCCGAGGCTCCATTTTTTCCGCCTTTTCCCTCGTATCCGCGAACTCGCTTCCTTCCTTTCGTCAATGACGAGAATTGATTGCCTTGCAGATAGTCGCGGAGTACAAGCGATTTTCGCGATGTTCCAACCGCGTCTCTGCGAACTCGTGTTATGTATAATAACATAACACATGTCGCTCTCATTTGCTACAACAGCATAATTCTTATTTTTCTAATTGTCTGCGAAAAAAGAGAATTCTGATGAGAATTTAATATACTTAATACTTTTATTCCTCTATTATCAGTAGATTAAATCGTTACACCAAAATCATTTAAAAATAATTCAAAAAATTTCAATAACTCAAAATATTGGAAAACTTTGTTTTTGGAATTACGTCGGTTACATTGGCATGCTAGCTTAGTAGACATTTGAAGATTTTATGATCCGGAAACATTTGTAATGAAAGAATTTATGACCGGAACGTATTACACAATGGTTAAAAGTTTATAGCTGGGAAAATTATGATGTAGGAAAAAACGCAATATTTTTATAGCTCACATAGTCTTTTAATTAAAAGAAGAAGGCTGATTGTCGTGAACTTTTCTGGTCGGCGAAGTGGAACATCGTAAATCAGGTCAGTGTCCTTTCTGAATGCGATCGATCTTCTTCGGGGACGTGGCTTTCCGAGACGGCGGGTGTCAGGTTGAGAGTCACTGACACGTCTTGCACTTACGCTCGCGCTATCGAGACGAAAGATCCGAGCGTGATTGAAGACCGATGGCAGACGCTTCGAGGAAAAAAGAGAGAGTGGAAGAAAGCGATGAGAATACGATTGGTAAAACGTATCGTGATGCTGCGAGTCTTCGGAACGTGGGCGTCTGCGTGACCAGGTTTTATTTAAATTAGGATTATTTAAATGCTTGCCTTGCGTGCTACTTTGGGACAAGTGATAATGATTAATGCCAATTTTATCTTCAAGATTTGTTTGGAACTTATGCTAATTATTTATGTCATTATGCTACTTCCTTGGATTACTTATATTTTACGTAGAATTTCAAATTATTATAAAGGTAGATTGTTTAAGCTGAATTTATATTTCATGAAGCAAAAATTTGATACGAGTGTTTGTCGTTATTTCTCATATCAATAGTTTCAAACGTAATTTGCAATTTTGTTTAGATCTGATTTATCTTGATAAGTAAAATTATGAATAAGAAGATGGAATTTTTGTAAAGTAGCTTTAAGTTGGAACATACCATTAGATAATATAATTTGTACAATTTTTGACAACTTCTTTTTATGAACAATGTTGTAGATTTTGCATTGTGTTTTGCATTTTGAACAAATTTTGACGTGAATCCGTAAATGAAAATCAATTCTTTGCACGCCTCCAACCTCGCGCGTCAAATTAGCCACCCGTCGTTCCGTAAATTATCGCGAAGTGGATGCCGATTATCCCACCCGCTTAATTGGCGGCTCTAACGACGACAGCGAAATCTTTACGGCAATTTATCGTCACCCGACTGCCGGTTCTCCGCGCGTTTTAACGCGCGCCTCTCGTAAAGCATCCCGAAATAAACGTCGGCGCGGACCGCGACATTGGAAATCATCCGCGCTAATTAGGTACGCCTGCTATTCGGTCGGCAAGAATTTTTTAAGCTGACAAACGCGTTCGCGAATTAAAATCCCAGGATAATACTGTGCTTTCTTTAAGGCATCGACAGCACTGTAACAAGAATTTTCCACAGTTAAGAGCTCGCTCTTGAATCGCAAATCTAAAGACTCGACATTATTTATAGTTAAAGAATATTTTTCTTTCTTCTCAAATACAAATCAATACGTAATAAAATTATTTCTTTAGCACTATTTTTTCAGATATACAATTATTTCTATTTGTGTATCATGTCTTTTTTTAATTTTTATCTCTGCGACAACTGCCGTTTTCACTTTATAGTCACAAGTCTGATAACTAACTTTTTGAAGTTACTCCACTATTTTTCAAGCGCAAGTTCTCGGAGCGTGAATTCGTTCTTGGCGCAGTCGGATGCAACTGCACCAAAGTGTGACGGTTCTTCTATCTAATGGCATGATCGCAAAGTCTTATCGGGAGTCGCGGAAAGCGATGAGCACACGGGATGCTGGTGGTCTTTAACCCAAAAACGTCCGATGCATTAGGTGGCCGATAATCGAAAATCAATAATGGCGATAAAGAGCCTAAGAAAAGTGGAACTTGCAGGCGCAAAGTCTCTTGCATAATAAATCTCTTGTGGATGGATTCAAGTACAAAATATGTTGTCGAGTGCATACGTGAAAAATGAGTTTTTCAACTTCTTACTTTCACCTTTGTTTTATCGTAATGCACTTTACGCCTTTTATAAGTATTAAATTGTCAAAACCATTTTTTATTTTACCTAAAATTTTATGATATATTCTGTAATGTTCAAAAGAATTTTCACTAATTAAAAAGCTTCATACTTTATTACGATTTCACAAAATTAATAAACGCATAATAGACAATAATAATAATTCAGTTAAATATTCAAAGATAAGATTTTTAAAAATTATAATTTTAATAAATCATAATTTTCGTAGGACACTGAATTATGCAAAATATACGTTTTCATAAATAATCTCTTAATAAGAACGACTAACATATCTGATGACCTAGTAACCTCGCTGGATCAGTCTGAGATCACTTGATCGAATTTCGTGGACATATCATGCGAGGCGTAAGGAGGCTCGTCTTCGATGATGAGAAGACGCGCAGAGTGATTGGCTATATATATATCCGGTGCTCGAAAGCCGCGCGTGCATATACGTGTACGTGCATATATAGTCTCAAGTACCTACAGTACATATCCGGGTCTCCGTCGCAGAGCCCTTTGGCATTAATATGTCGCTATCTAGGGGCCGGTGGACAGATATATCGAGGAGGGTACATAAACGTGGCGAAGCAATAATCCGTTTCATCTTGCGGCACGGCCGGCGAATCCAGAATACGAGGGCCATACGATCCCTGGATCACGTGCGCACATGATCTATCTGCACGTACGATTCCTCGACATACCATCCGCGAGTACGTCGTGCCAATGTTCTCGATACATCGACGGAGATCGCTCGATCTTTCTCATATCGTATAAGATGAATATAAGATCCTTTCGGTTAATTACCTCCCATCTTCTAATTTACGTGCGCCAAAATTTGAACATTTATATATAAGCTTTGATTATAAAATCTCTGTTCATTTATAAAGGCATAGTATTCTTATAGCACTGTTAGTCGAATAATATTTTTTAATTAATTGGGAAAATGGTTAAACAATTACGAAGCAAATCATCACTTGTTATCCTTCTTCATTTATCTCTAAATCGCAGAAAAACATTTTATTGTACTTCCATGATGTTGATATACTCTTCCTTGAAAGATAAAGACAGATACACTGCGCGAGTAAATGCATGGAAGAACAATAGTTTCCTATTACAATAGCTAACCATTGTTTGAGCAGGAATTTACTCGTGTTTTATAGTCGTATCTAACTCTACAAGCATAATTTTCAAATGAATATATATACCTCTCAAGTTAAATAGTTTCTTCCACTTCTCCTCCTTGAATAATAAATTTTTAATTATCAATCTTCAAATTAGCTCTCGATTTTTATTCTTTTCTTTGCTAATAATAAAAATTGCTAATAAATCTTTGCTAAGAAAAATAATGAGTCGACTATTTTCAACGGTTGTTAGTATTTTTCAATTTCCCATTGCGATTTCATGCATTCTCTGCAATTATAACTCCGCAGCTCGCGAAAGGAATAAGCGCAACGTATTCAGTCTCGGTCGAAGGGTTCGCGCTGATATATTTAATTATGCAGCGAATTTCACCCTCGCTCTGCGGTCGGTCGCGCTCCATTTAGCCTCCACAGGGTGAGACGTCTCGACGGTGGGCAGGCGAGGTCTCGATGCGAGATACAGCATCGTTCAAGAGTACAGGCCGGGGAATATAGCGGTTGGTAAGATGAGATCCGTGTTACGGATCAGCGGTGACAATAGAAACGGTTAGATAGTAGAGGTTGGAAGCGCCTCAGGTTCGCCTGGATAATAGACGGTTGCCAGGTGAATCGATATCTAAGGATGGGAGGAATGTAGAGAGAGAACGCTTGATAGTGTTTTTCGATTGAGATCATTGGAAAATAAAATCATTTACGCTATTTACGTTAAGTTCATTAGGCAAGCAAAGTAGGTATTTTTCAGACAAATAATTGTCTGAAATTTTTCGTTCACATACTACGCCAGTCTCTCAAATCAATTAAATGATATATTTCAGATTTCGTTTTCACGTGAAGGATGAAAAGAATATGATAAATTATTTTTTATTAGAATCTGCACAATTCTCTCTCTCTTTCTCTTTGTTTTATCTTTCCTTTCCACGTTAATATGAGGTCTAAAGTTTAAACTTTTAATTTAAAGTGTAAAATAATTTGTTATATACAACACGATACATGATGTATTATTTATAAAATAAACACATAAATTATTTCAATATAATTTTGATTATTTGGAATTATACATAGCATCTACTATTGGATCAAGTTCCATATAGATTTCCCAATGGAAAATTTTCACTACGGCGGTTTAAATCACAAATTTCTGCATATATTATAATCTGAATTTCTTGAAGCATGAATTTAATGTAAAATTTTCTCAAAGATCAAACGCGGACTGCGCTGATCTTTACATGGTGCATCGTTTCTACCATGCAAAACTACGGATGCACCCTGTCCTTCTATCCTGGCGCTTTTCCCAGTTGGTTCCTTTAAACCCTCTGCCGCTCTTTACGCGAAAGAAGGGGTCGAGCCGATATTGGACCGCAAATTATTCACATCGACGCGACTGTTTCTTTTGAGATGAAAGACATCAAAGATTATCCACACGAATTCGATTAACCTTGTTTCATCGATAACATCTCAATCATAATACGTCGATCCAAAGACAAATTCATATAATTCACGATTGATAATCGTCTCGAATAATCAATCCAAAATGACGGTAAATCATGTAGATAATATTTTCACAAAAATAATCATTGAAAAATAAAAAAAAAGCGTAATAATACTCTATTCAAAACTAATTAGAATTTAAATTTGCAATCCTAATTGCGTTAAGAAATTTTTATTTCAGCTTGCTTAACTGCAAAGATTTGTAATTTTTATGCAATATTTATTAACTACTAAAATATATTTAGTTTTGTTCCATATATTAAATATCTTCGCTTGTGCATTTATATATTTAAATCAAGGCTAAAATTTCTGAAAATTACCGAACGAAAAATTTCATTTTACGAGATAAACTTACTGAAATTTGTAGTTGTTTTTTTTCAAAAATATGATTTGTGCTTTGTGATTCATTTATGATAAATTGGATTAAAAATTTGAATTTAAGGAACTATATATTTTTTAATATTATATAATATTATATAATATTTTTTAATATTATATTTTATAAAAACAGAGTAGGCAGGTCTAAATAGTCAGATTCATTTCATATTGATGAAATTTAATTTACATTTATTGTCTCGATGAAAGAATAAAGAACTTAATTTCGTTTATGTGTATAATACAGAATAAATAGTAGCGTAAAACTTTCCCATATGTAGCTTCAACGACTACCGCTAAAAATTACGACATAGTCCGACACTGAAATTAAATATCTCAGACAGTTGTCTTGAGTTTTCGGAATATACATATGGAAATCAGCTGTGCGTATTAAAGGCGACAACGTGGTCTTAGCTCTTGCGCGGAGAACATCCGACGTTTTGTGTCAACTTTCGTCAGCTCCTCTTACTGAACACGCTCGAGCCTTACAGAGGGATATAAAAATCGAAAATAAAAATCGACGTGACTGCCGGGGATTCGCCGGCATCTCGGATTTGCGGTAGCGAGCTTCGATGGAGCCCTTTCTATCCATTACGCCCGCTTAGGGAGAGCTTGCGAATGCGAAAGTGCTTTAAGCGGAGATGTCAAATGTTCTTCTTTGATCCGTGAGTGATCCCATATCTCCGTCGAACTTGAATAAGAACGTCAGTACCCAGATGAAGTCGATTAACTTGTAAGTGATCGTGTCAAAACAAGGGGCTTAAATTGAAGTGGCAAAATATAAAGCTATAATCGATATACGTACTTTTAATGTTTTGCATCTCTTAGCTTCCAAACAAACAAGAAAAAGAAAATTCTTTCAAAATTACATTCCAAATTGCAAGTTTTTGGAGTTATACAGGGTGTCTCAGACCACTCGTACACCCCTTTTATCTTCGCAGGATAAGGTCCAATCAAAAATATATTTAGACAAAAGTTGTAGGGCTTAAAAAGATCTATTTATTGATTTTATTAGTTTCACCTTGGGTGACGTCGCAAAGGTCAGATCAAAATTACATCAACTTTTTTAAATGGAACCTTCTATTTTTTATTGCATATTCTTGTAGCTTACCTCGAGAGCTTTCCAAAACGCTATAATAAAATATTTTTTCATTAAGTACTTTTCGAGTTATAAGAAGCCTTATAGTCAAGGTCAAACTAATAAGATCAATAAATAGATCTTTTTAAGTTCTACAACTTTTGCCTGAACATATTTTTGATTGGACCTTATCCTGCGAAGATAAAAGGGGTGTACGGGTGGTCTGAGACACCCTGTATGTATCTGATTATTTACGTAATTATAAATTATATGAAAATTATGAAATTTATAAATTCAGAAAATTATACGAAGTTTATAATTCTTTTCGGAATCATAAAACATGACGCATACAGGCTATCATACTTGCGTCGTGTATCTTATCGATTTTCGTTATATCGAAAAGCACAGCTTTCCAACAACCCAGACAATCCTATCTATCGTCGCATCCAAGAGCGATGCACACCGACCCGTGCACACGCCCGCGCGCATCATCCCCCTTTCCACCTACACCCGCTTAAAGAAACACGTTGCACAAGAATCTCGAAATCAAACAAACCAAACCCCCAACAAACGGCGTGCGCTTGTTACGCTCATCTTGTTACTTGCCTCGGAAAACTCGGGGCAGCGAGATTAGTTCCTCTTTCACCGCCATCCCCCTTTTCGCCACTCTCACTTCCCCCTCTTTTCTACTGCGGCTCGTATCCGCGACACGTTCGGCGGAGCCACCGCAAACGGGAACAATGTCGCGGTATTGCGATCCTCTGCAAGCAGCCGAGAGCTATATCAGCTCTAACATGTTTCCCCTCCCTCTTTCGCTCCCCGTCCTCTCACCCCTTAGTTGTATCGACTCTGCACTCCGCATCCGCCCCCGCGTTAGTATTAGCGCTTAGGCGAGTGGCACAATGTATCCGCCTCGTATTGTATCCTAGGTGCATATCGACTATGGGACTATTGCTAGTACCGAGCCTGCTATACCGAGTGACCGATAAGTTATGACATTGGAGATAGCTCTATTGAAAACAAGTCGCGTGAAATTAGAAAAATTCATTCACACTTAGAGAATCACTCTATCTATATACAGTTAAGTTATTAATTACTAGAAAATGGGAATATGATTCCACGTAAAGATTGTCGAAGAGCACACTGAGAGTCAACAATTACTTGACAAAATTAAAACTCTTTCATTTTTTAAATAGAGATGATAGAGACTATCATTTATGCATGTAAAGTGTGAATCCTGTTACTTGGATGTATTTACGTCTATATGAAGTCATTTTCTATTTTAATAGAATAAGATATTCTCAATCAATTTTATTAGATTATTTGTCGGAAAAATTTTTATTCAACTTTTTGGTAGAAATAGAATATCTACCATTATTTTAATTGTAAACGGATAAAGTTGTTGGTTTTATAGTAACTATTAATTAGTGATTGTGAATTAAGTTTTGCAGAGATTAATATTATCTATTTTTTATTAATGCTAAAAGATATGTAAAACAGAGTTCTAAGATATATACGAAATTATCGCTTGATTAATTTTTAATTGGACAAGATTGTGAAATTTGATGACAATGCCAGTGATCATGTCGAATCTTGCCACGCCATTGTACTATGATAGCTGCTTGTAAACAAGCGGGATATTGAGTTCGCGCTACGAGGAATCGGGTGATCGATCGAGGAAGCGATTGCGAAATTGCTTCTATGCGGCCTTGTACAATTTGTTATCAATTCGCGAAGGATAATTCTTCAAGCGATCAGGTATCATTAGCTGATTTCGCAAATTATCTTCCGCAATATCATCTTCGCATGCTCTTTTTGTAGTAGCAAATGCTTTTAATGTTAGATATAAAAAGAACAGATTTTTTTTCGTGTCTTCATTGAAATTTTTCGAAACATGTACAACAGCAAATAAAAGTAGATACTCGCATTCTATTTTATTCGTACGACCCGTTGCATCGACGAATTTATATTTAATGCACTAATCGCGCACCACGGACAGTTTGGTGGGGACGGAATCGATTGCGTGTCCCTTTGACGGTGGCGCGTGCGAATGTTGCTGGTGCACGCAACATTGCGCACAATTTGATGGTGTCGTTCGATCAACAGGCACGACACACTACGTCACACCTAGACGGGCTCGAATGCCGTCCTGATAATGATGCGCATCATCCAGATCGACGATCAATTGAACCACACGATAAATTACATTTCACGATTATATATCAATTAATGAAGACACAAATCATTATGTATATTTAACCTAAATTTTTTCTTTATAAATGTATATTTTGATTACTGACATTTTTCACAATAATTCAATAAGATCATCGTTTCGCCTTCTTAAAATATTAATTGAAATAAATCGCTAATTATTGTTAATATACTTGTATAAGTATAATAGTTATATTTACATCAATTATAGCATGAAAATATGATATTTCAAAGATAAAACTTGCATATATCAATACAGTCAATATTATTACCTCAATTTCAATATTAATGTTGACAATCAATCAGTACCTGGCGAATTATTCAAATTAAAATTCAATATCCATCAAAATCTAAACACAATGAACACAGTGTTGTATAACTTTGGTAGCATGCGAAAAATTAAATCTTAATGCACATTAATTTATGCAATTGTATATTTTATCAAGCGAGTAATACCTACTCTTAATTTTCGCGTTCGTCGAAGTGAACAGTCTATGGCAGAGATCGATAGGTGGATGGATGGCTAGGCGGACAGACGGGTATCCGTTGCACAAACCGAGAGGCATCTTCGAATTCAGAAAATGTACGGAGATCTATGGAATGATCGGCGCGGTTCAGAATCCAGGTTTCCCCGGGCATGTGACACGAGCGGAACGCATTGCGCTGTGACAGGCATCGCGGGCGCGGGCTCGCTACGCGAATGTACCGAGACGCAAAGTCGCTCGAACGAGAAGATAATTTATCTTCCGGGATACATATCCGCGTACGCTTTCAGAGCGCGCAGATGCATCCGAAGTTCGCGTTCCGCGTACGGCTCGGTGCGCATTCATCGGGGAAAAGCATCGGGACGCTGCAACC
>QKQZ01011895.1:0-10941 GCA_003595255.1 Solenopsis fugax | reverse complement strand
TTGGGCCAAATCTGGTCGGCTTAATAATTTTCCATTTTTTATATCGAGAACAGCAAGCTGAAGTACTTGTATGTCTATTTTGTCTGTTTTTTTGTTTATAAGTGCGGCCCATTTTTCACTAAAAAGCCAAAAAAAAAACCNAGCCAAAAAAAAACCAACATAAATCGTGAAAAGGTTTCCTCCTATGGCATACACGAATATATGTAGGTCCGATTTGGACACGGGTTCTTTTAAACTTTGGAACAAATTTTACAATAAACTACAAAAGTGATCACAAAACGCTTGATATTTTTGAATTCTACATTCTTTAATTATCTTAAATTATCTTTCAAATTTTTAACACCTTTTAAATAATAATTTACAAATTTTTTTTTTAATTTTCGCACGATGACTGAAAATACATATTCGCGTTATTCTGTGAATGTTATAACAGAGAACTGTCAAACTGCTGTCACATGTTCGGTGTCTTATAAGGACTTTACATTATAAATGGCACAAATCTGCTTAACCGTATTCATTTAAATTAAAAAGGTCCGATTTGAAACACGGTTCGATTTACCCCACTCTTCCCTACTAATAAAACTCGAATATTCGTGCAAAAATTCATTTAACTCTGCTTACTTATTTAAAGGTTATTTATCTAAAACTGCAGTAAAATGTGATTTGTGCTTTATAAGTTACATTATAAGTCAAGTTAATCGTTTTGTTCTTTGCAGTTAATTAAAGAATTCGGATATTAGTAACCAAAATTTTTTGTGGTTGATTAGAAAAAAAATAAAATTAAACTTGTAGTTTTTAAATTTTGATAACTTTTGTTGGCGCATAGCCACAAATATCCACAAAAGAAGCTTCTGATGACAAAACATATATGCAATCAGATTTGTAATTTCAATAATATCTTACAGTTCTTTGTCACAAAATAATATAAAATAAACATGTAAGTACATTTTCTTTACATTTATCATTGACTTATATATTCATATTACATAATTACTATGTAAATACTTGTAAAGATATGCATACTTATAAAATTCTGTGTATAGTCCCATCTTATATTTAAGATCGCCTACAGTGCGATTTTAGGACGCTGTAGAATTGTGTGTGTGAAGTTGGCGTATCATTTCGTGAAAATTCACGAAATATTGAGAGTTCTGGCTTCATTTACAATAGTTCTATAGTTTCTAATAGATAAAGCAAATAGTTCTAGCCTTTAAAGCGAAAAAAAACGAAAAGAAGTGCAAGACGAGCTAATCTACAAATCACGCAGATCCAATATTGACACCTCAGGCCTTGTATAAATGGGTTAGAGAAAATCTTAAATAGACTAATGTTTTCTTCTTCTCAAAAAATGAACATAAAGCTGTAAAGAATACTCTTTCAGACAGATTCTCAAAAGCTAAAGCAGTACCACTGACACAAAAATGTCATTGTTTTTGTCCCGTACCAGGCAAAAAGCAACTTCTTATTAAAAAATTTTCTAATGCAGAAGACAGTTTCTTGTTTCCAAAAAATAAATAAATAATACAAAAAATATATAGTATGTAACTTTAGCAATACAAAAGTAATGAAATAAACACTAGTTTCAAAAAGACCATTTGTTTCCTTATTTGTTATTTTTATTTTTTGTATAATATTTTAACGAAATAAGTCGTTAAATTCTCCTGATATTGTCTTAAATGTTCCTCTCTGATGCGAAATTGTTTGTTGATATACCATGCTTGGAATTCTTGGAACTCGTCGGCGCGGTGCTGCGAATTAAATACACGTATCGCTCTACATTGTTTCCTTTTTTAAGTTATATCTCGAAAATGGCTGGGCGTCCCATAATGCGACTTTGCACAGTTAAAGTAGACATGTAGTACTTCATTTTAAGTTATTCAGAATAAAAATCGATACTGACCCTTTTTTACGGCGCGGTTTTAAAGATTTCGAAAGCTTGAACGGGAATGATCATGAAGAGTTACTTAAAATCTGACATTATCACGTGAAAGGACAGATTTTTTTTTATAGGAAACAGGACTAACAATTTTTCATTAACTCCGCTTTCCACCCGAAAAAAATAGATGAAGATAAACGGACAATGACAAATCCCAAAAATTGTTATTCTTGTAGCTGCTCAACCAGGCGGATTAAGAGCCTAAGATTTTACACAGAGAATTATACCCTTAAAACCTTCAATCTCGGTAAGTTTGATTAAAATCTGAAACATTTTTCAAAATGGGTCACTTATTCATGAAATGCCCCATATACATTACTGTTCAGTTTGAGATACAGCGGTAAACACACTATTTAAATCAGACCGCCGTTCTCCTACAGATCTCGACAAGATCAGACGGCAGTAATTCACTTGATAGATTTATTAACTCAGTATTACCTTCACCACCTTGACGCATAAGGTAGGATTATCTTTGAATTGTTTTGTAAAAAATTTCATAAAAATTTGGGATTGTATCATTAGTGTAAAATCCTTTCCTCATAGAAAAAAATAGTTTATCATTCGGTCAATTTTCACATCACAACGATTTTTTAATTACTGGACTCAACACATTCTTGCCACTGAACGATGAATAGTTGTCGGAATTTCATAGTTAACCATGACGAAGATTTTTACATTTTGATGACTCACCTAATATTTTTGCGCCGATGAGATCTATAATTTATTTCATGCATTCGAGATTTCTATATTACGAATTATTGTAAAGACGATGACTTTCGAATTTTTTGTAATACTAATTCGCAGACATTCGAGATTTTTGTAACATTAATTATTGTAATAAAGCTGATGAAGACTCTGTGTCATCGAAACGTACGTTTCATATTTAATAAAGAATTAAAATAAATAATTATTATAGTCACATTACATCTGAGTTGGTAGTTACTCGTGTAAAGTCGCTATATTATTTGATTAATATTTTAGTTGTAAATTAAATTTACATAAAATAATAAAGAAATATTTCAGAAATGCATCTTCAGAATTTTTTTTTATCATAAATTTTTAACTTCGGAAAAAAGTCAATACGTTTATTGAAATAAGAAAGCCTTATACGATCAAGCTGGATCTTAGTGCTTTTTATAAATTTTACTTGTGTGATTTTTATATACCTTCTTTCAAATTCACCGACTACACGCCGAATTACTTTTCCGGTCATAACGCAGCTATAATTCGGCGCGTAGTCGATTGAATTTGAAAGAAGGTATATAAAAATCACACAAGTAAAATTTATTAAAAGCACTAAGATCCAGCTTGACCGTACAAGGCTTTCTTATTTCAATTTGTATGTATTACATTAACGGTCGAATATCTCCAATTTTCAATACGTTTATGTTTCAAAAATAACTAATTGAAGTTAAAATTTAAATCATTAAAAATAAATTAAGTTAAAAGATATTAACTTTTTAAGTTCATCATTAACTTTTAATTTTTTAACTATAATAGTTACTACCAAACCCTGCAATCTTTCTGGAATTTTTTTTCTTTAGCCATGTGTTGTTTTTCTGTTTCTTTAATGATGCGAAATATTTCTGATAAAAATTTTGTAACTGTAAATCTGTTTTTTTATAGTTCAACTAAAGTATACTTTCTATACTTAAAGTGAAATAGGTATATGCTTGAAATTTGGTGAAAGAAAGAGAATTCTTGTACAATCTAGTACAGTTCAGTGCAATAAAAAATAAACCTTATCATTTCATCATCTTTTGTTCATATATCTATTTGACATTATATAAGATTTAACATTTCAGTCGCGAGCTCGATACGATATAGCAGGAATTTCTTTTGCGAGCAATCTCAGCGCTCAGTTGAAAATCCTCGCCGAGATATACGCGGTTACGAGAACTTCTGCAAAACTTCTGAAAACTCCTGCAATTAGAGGAGACTAATTGCGGGATGATATAAATATAATGAAAAAAAACCGACATGCAATATCCTTCGACATCGCATAAAAATATAGGGGAGGCTGGGGCAATTCGGAAGGTGGGGTTATTCGAAAAAATGGAAATATCTTTGTATGGGTACATGTTAAAAATTTACTTTAAATACTGTAAACGCGTCCTAATGTAACGACGATACCAATAAAGTTTCGTTGGCGACGGCATCATATTGAAGTCGTGGCAGTAAAAAATGTGTTTTGCGACGGTCGAAGTACATTCTAACAGTCAGCATTTCTTCAAAATTTAAGTAAGATAAATAACATTCTTTTTGAAAACTTTGAATGTATCGTGTCCAGTTGAATGTATTTGAAACATTTCGTGTTTACTTTTGGCTGTGTGATGTTTATTTTTGTCCATCATACGCAAAAATGCCCACAGTTGATGTCGGGGCTATTCGTAATACCGAACACCGGGGTTATTCGCAATACTGATTGCAGCGCCTTATGGGTAACCCTAACCTACGTTACGCACGTTAAGCATTGAGATAAACTGAAGGAAACAGAAGTTCTTCATTGATTTAGTTCAAACTTGGTAATATTGTGTATTTTAATACATAGAACATGAATATGAATGAAAAATCGTCGCTCTTAAGTAGGTAAAAAGTTATAAAGCATTAAAGAATGACGCTTATAGGTTAGGAAATCTATCACACTCTCTATTGTACGTTTGTATTTTTTTTTGTATGTAACATTTCTTTATAATACTATATATTTTTATTTTAATAAAACAAAGTCTTAACAACAGCTTTTTTACATTTTTTTCATCTTAAAACACAAATTTCAGAATATTCCCGGACTGGTTCCGAATTACATCGGGCTTGGGGCTATTCGAAATACTTGGCACTGGTCGACACTTTTATATGTAGTTCAAAGCAAGTACATTTCCATGTTTTATCTATAACGGCATTGTGAAGGGGAAGGTTCAACCTTTCAAACCGTCCAACTTTTTTTTTAATGAATACAGGACTCAGGAGACGCAAAAGAAAAAAAAATCGTTCAAATTGCCCCAGTCTCCCCTATAGCTCGAACTTCGCATATGATGGGCTGCACTAAAAAGATTATAAAAAGAGTAGAAAGGATTCACTGAAATTGCCATTTTTAAGACATCTTTTGGTTACATTTACATATGTAACCTACTCATACTAAGGTATACATACGTATTTACATACGTGCATTTTATTGTCAGTATAGATGTACATATACAGTGTCCCAGAAATGGGGCATGAGTCGCATTGAAGACATGGAAGCAGTCATCAAAAGGAACAAAAAGTCTTATACCATTTTAACCCTTAAACACGTAAGTAGGTTAGAGACCCCATATGAAGCTTCAAATGCTTACTGTGTAAAGACAGAAGAAAATAGGAGGTTCGAACTAGGAGGTAAGAAAAGTTTGAAATCTCCTCTTTCGATTGATATGGTTGATCAACTTTATTGGTCAACTAGAATTCGAATGGCACGGCAACAAACTTTTGTTAGGGTCTGTGGGACTTACATAATGTGTGAGTAAAACTTTTTTTGTGAGTATTTTACATAAGAAAGCTGGATAAAACACGTTCAAACAGATCCGTTCGCGGATGTTACTCGTATATACTCTGTCTAAAGTTAAAATACTATATAGTGCTGTAGAAAAGGGAGCTTTTCCGAAATATATCATGAAACACATCAATTTTCAATTTTAGACACGAATTAATCAAAAATACCTCTTATTCGCCTTGTTACATAAGTATATTTTTTAATAGAAATGACAATGACATAATTTTTTTTTGAAAGTATGACTCTTGAGCTTTAAAACGCCGTATTGTAAAGTCCTTAAAAGTTTTTTGCAAAGATATGATTTTTTTTAAAAAAGTGGATTTTTAGATACCCAAAAATAACCTCATATTCTCCTTGTTACATAATTATATTTTTTAAAAGGAATGACAATGGCATAATTTTTTTTTTTAAGTATGACTCTTTAGCTTTAAAACGCCGTATTTGAAAGTCCTCAAAAAATTTTTGTTGCAAAGATATGATTTTTTGAAGGAAAAGTGGATTTTTGACCAATTTCTCATTTTTGCTTAATGATTTTTCATTTATAACTTCACAATAAATTATTTTTCGGCAATGCCGATTGTGCAGTCATATTTCTGAGATTCTGAACTTTCATTAAAAAAAAAAAATTATTGAAAAATATTAATTGTAATCAAAATTATAGCTTCTCAAAGTTGAAAATGTCTCAGAAATCCGAAAATGTGTTTCCGTATTTTACAGGATCGGTATGTTTAAGGGTTAAGATATTCGCTATAATTATCGCCTTAAAAATTAAACTTTTGAACCAATGTGTGGTAACGCTGCGTCTCGCGAACTCGTAGCACGGCCCATCACGCCGCGTCACCTTTCTCTCGCAGCGTACAATGCCATTGAGCAAAGCGCGCATTGGTTCAGACATTTTATTTTTTAAGTCGATAATTATAGCGAATATCCCAAAATCATATAAGACTTTTTTTGTTTCTCTTGATCACTTTCACGTCCCGAATGCAGTTTATATCCCATTTCTGGGATACCTTGTATAGATGTACACAATATAGGTAAAGAAGAAGAGGGTGATATATTCATTTTCATTTTATTGAATAACTTTGTTAATAATCAATATTTTATATTGAAACTTGAATGATTATACTCGTCGAAGTATTGTAACAGATTCTACACTCAAAGTAATGAAATATTACTTAGAACAGCATTCAGAAACAAGAATATCATTAGAAATATCATTTTTTTCCTTGTTTAACATTAAACAAGAGGCATAAAATGGTATCTCTAATGTTTCTGAACAGAGCTCTCTAGAGTAACAATCAATTTATTGAAAAAATATTTCAATATGAAAATTTTGCTTAAAAAGCCATATTAACAAAATCTCATGTAATTTGTTTAACTTTGCATAATTCGAAACATATATAGTTGAATAAAAAGTTAAATAACGAAAAAACGCTCGAGCATACATTCGTGTGATATACGCTCAAATTTAAAAACAATGAGGAAGTATGTGTGATTAAGTGCTAAAATATACCTTGCAAAAATTTCGAAAGGCTCAAAAGTAAAAATGCCTTATAACAATTGTCATTGTGTATTGGCATATTAGCGCCACTAAAAAAACGGCTATTAAACGAGTAATTTCATAAGCAATTGTTAAAATTCGTCACCTAATAACAAAAATAATAAAAGTAGTTGTAATGTCCACAGTAGCCATAATACCCCTTTCTCTTTTATATTATACATGTAAATCCGTAATCTCACCTCTCACTTTTATCAACATATTTATACCTCATATTTATACATCAATTTTAAAAATAAATATAAAAGTCATAATATAAAGTTAAATGTATATAAGCAGAATTAAAGTTATGCTTATTTTCTCATTGCACTTTTATAGTACTTTTTACTTAGAGGTACATTTACGATCATAACCTATAAGCGCATATTATTTAAATATTACATATTCCTGAAATATTATTTAATATTAATAAAAAGTGGTCTAAAGTCTCCTCAATCACATGGTATCGAATTTGAAAGGTGCCAAAGTAATAAAATTAATTTCTCCATTTGGACGTCAATATTATATTAAATTAAAATTAAAAAAATCCCGATTAACAAATATTAAAAATTAAAGTATGCAAACACACGGTTTACTAAAATTAAGAAAAATTTTTTTTTTCTAGTATATTTTTTTCTCAATGTAGTTCATGTTACGTATATTATACAGTCAAACCTCGATAACTCGAACCTCTATAACTCGAAAACCTCAATAAGGCGATAATTTTGTTCATTCCCTACTGCTCCGCTGCGGAAAATTTCTATAGTCAAAATAAAACCTAACTCGACTTATTTGTCAGATTTAAAGGTATTACTTTACCTCTATAACTCGAATTTAAAGTAGCCAAACCTCTACAAGTCGAAGTTTACCTCTATAAGTCAAACTTTTATTGTCACTGTCTCTATAACTCGAAGTTATAGCTATGTGTTATAACGTCGTTGAAAAACATAAAACGACACGTATCGCAACTCTAACTCCCCATTCTTTAAACGTGCATGTCCAAGCAAAGCCATACATTTGTCGTTAAACAAAAACACAATTTCCATTTTCATGTTATTAATTATCTTTGCGTTTACGTTGTATGAAATGAGTAAACATTTTACGAAATTTTATAAAAAGATGTAATAATATTAAGACCAACGTACGAGTATTCTCTGCTGTAATTCTCTGCAGTGCGTAGAAAATGCCATTGATTAACAATGTATTACTTCATCAACATAGTAAAATTAGATTTTTTTTAATAACCATGAGTAACAGTCTGCTTTTTGCTTTATGATTACATTAATTATATGAATGCAATAATTCACTGTCAAAAATTGAATTTTTTTTCTTTAAAGACCATTATAATCGGAAAATTACTATTAACTCTCGTACAAAGTCTTCGTAAGTTGAATTTTCATAGTTAACCCTCTTTTACTCGAAAATTTCGATAAGTCGAAATCTCTACAACTCGAAGATTTTAGCTTTTCTCTTGAAATTCGAATTATCGAGGTTCGACTGTAGATTTTCAATATTGATAGCATATATCGAAACACGGTCCTAGCAGAAAGCGCAAATAACTAACAGTGAACATTAGGCAACCCGGAAATTCAAAAAATTTGAAACTTTGTGTATAAATAGAGGAGTTCATCAATAACACAAAAATATTTTTTGTTCGTGCCCAATTTTAGGGGGTGAAACACCCTTTTAAAAAAAATCGGTTTTTCTCTTTCCAAGCGAATATCATCGAAACTATAAGAGATAGAAAAAAATGTTCTGAATGAAAGTTGAATGGCTCGAAGAATACTTTATAACAATAATAAAAAAAAATTTTTTTAATTATTTTATCCTTCCCCCACCATTTTACATTTGTTTTTTAAATTTTCAAATATTTTATTAACAAAATTAAAGCTTATTTTTATACGAATCCAACCATATATAATAAAGTGTCTTTCCGATGTACCATTTTTGAAAAATAATATTGAACTCCTTATATATGCATGCTATGCGTATCTGTTCGTGCGCTCGATTCTTTTGTGCTGGAACGGATTCGTCTCATACGTTTCGCTAATCGTGAAAGAGCGTTGAAGGCAAATCAGTATAGTACAATGAATATTAAAATAAAAGTTTAATAATAATAATAATTGAAATAATAAAATAATGATGAGTTTTTTTAATTCGACTACTAAAATCAATCAAATATTTTTGGCGAAGTTAAAGTATGTACGTAATATTTTGGACAATTAAAAACGTGTTATGAATAGAGAAATTATTATTTTGNTCGTTTATTTAATTTTGACTATAGAACAGCTTATCGCAATGGTAAATGTATTTTATTGACGAATGTTAGGCAACCCGAAAATTCAGTAAACTTAAAAATATTGTGTGCAAGTAGAATAGTTTACAAAATTATTTTTTGCTCGTACCAAATTACAGCTTCAGGGGATGAAATCACTCCTTGAAGAAAATGAACATTTTCTTTTCGGCGAAATAACTACCGAGAATAGTGACACGTATAGAAAAAAGTTTAATAGAAGTTGCATCTCGTTTTTTTTTTGCTCTACGAAACTGCGTGTAGATAAGAATCAAAATATTTATGTTGTTCAAGTTATCTCTGTCACACACCCTTAAAATTGAATTTTCATTCTTCGTAAATTTATATGAAATTCTCCACACCTCTTTTCGCAATTATTTTTCATATCTTTTATAAATGAAAAAAAAATCAAGTTCATCGAATATATAAAGTCTGTTTAGCGGGTTCATTATTCAAATGGTTTCATAAAGAGATATTTACTTATTATTAATATATATTTTACATAGTTTTCAATTATTTAAGCACGACAATATTATATACTGACGACATAAAAAATGAAACTAAATTAAAGTAAACTATTGACGTATATGAAGCATAATAATAGCAACGTACATTACTTCAATACTGTTTTCATTGCTATTTTGTATACCAGACGATAAACAAGATATTTCTTGGAACTCTATTTTCTAACGTTAAATGACGTTAAAATATATATAATTATATATAATTATGCATGGTTTTTATATATAATGATATGCAGGGTTGGGTAAGTTAATAAATTTTTTTAACTAAATTAAGTTAAAGTTAATGGCACATAAAATTAATTTAGTTACGTTAAAAGTTATATGAATAAAAAATTAACTAAGTTAAAGTTACGTCAAGATTAAATTAACTTAAGTAAAATAAAAGTTAATTTTGAAAATCATTATTTATATAAAATTAGAATATCGTAATTTTTTAGAATTGCATTATTCTAAATAACAAAACAATTATAGTATAGATTATCAAATGAATTTTGTTTTATCTACAATTTAAATTTATATGAAATAAAAAAGAAATAATGTTTATTATGTAAACATGTATTCTTTGACAATTTTTACATTTTATGATTAAATTATTAAAAATATGATCTTATGTATAATGTAAAATATAACCTTACATATGATATATCGATAAAATATAATTCTATTAAAAGAAGTTATCATTATTAAATTATTAAATTTTAATAAGATCGTCAATGGATAATCTTTTACATCATCATATTTACTGCTGTAAATATAATTTTCAATAATCGAGGATATATTGTTAGATTGTGTTGTGTTTGTCTTCCTTCTTTAAAAAAAAATTAACGAAGAAAAAAGTTAATAAGTTAATGTTTAAAAATAAGTGAATTAGTTGAAGTTAAAAAGTAACGCATTTAAAATTAACTAAATTAAGTTAAATGTTATTAATTTTTTAACTTTTGTTTAACTTTTAACTTTTTAACTAGTTACTACCCAAGCCTGATGATATGTAATTTTATATAACCATACATAATTGTATACAGTTATACAGGGTGATTATTAATGGTTGTCACAACGTTTTACCATAAGAGCTGATTTATCGACAATTTTATATATAATATATATGTATATATATGTATATAAAAT
>QKQZ01011892.1:5088-16493 GCA_003595255.1 Solenopsis fugax | reverse complement strand
CTAATTTTATTGCTTATACATTTTCCCGAAAGTATTTGATTGATTGTGATATTATGTTAAATTTTTCTAATACATCTTACATATCAGCTATATTAGCACGTTTTAAGCATATTTATGGTAGTCATTATNTATGGTAGTCATTACTTATTTTACTACCAATGTAATGTTGATTTTCTTCTATTGTAACATATTATATTCCTAAATTATTTAATGTCTACCATTTTATATAAGAATACGTAAGATATCAGTGAAGCATAATATATTTATAATTTCTTCTCTCTATCACTAAAAATAGAATACCACAAAATAATCAATAATAGTTTATTGTTAAGTCTACTAGATAATTGGAAAATATCAAACTTGTTGTTTTCTATAATAGTAAATCTAAATAAAGCTTGCAATTAAATATATTGTGACGTGTGTAAGGGTTAGGGACTGCACGCTTGAGTCGTGTGAATGCAACTGAACTTTATTGTACTCGGTTCTTGGACCTTCGCTATACAGGGCGCTGCTATCTTACTGACCACAGTGCCATCTACATACCTTACATCTCCCTTTTTTGCGATTATTATATTTTATTTTGAATTATACAGTGGACCTCTATATTTAATTACCCGTTCTTGTTTTGCTGTGCTTATTTCTAATACTTAAGTCTGTTGGGTGTTTTTAGAACTCTACCCGCTCTCGATACTCTAACTTCTATATTTTGACTGTCTTCTGAATTGGTGTCAGTAGTGTCTGGTCTATTACTTGAAGGTATGTCTGTATCATCGTCACTTTCTATTTCTATAAAGATTTTAACACCTTCTTCCTTGTCAAAAGCTTTTCTCTTCGACGTTATTTCTTTTTTAGTTGAATTATCTTAGTTGTTGAATTATCTATTAATTTTATAAGCCTTCTGTTTCTAACTAGAATAGATACATTGTCTAGTTTAACTTTGTAAGTTCTATCTCTGAACTGACATAAAACTACTCCTGGACACCAATCTGACTTTTGATTACGTTGTACATAAACTTTGGCCTTATTTGGAATCTTTGGTAATTCTATGGCATTTTTCGCATTATAGTACATTTGTTCCTTACGCTGTAACTTAGTTATACTTTCTTTCGCACTATTTGTTACAATCTTTGATTTCAAGGACTTATTCGTGTACAGTAATTTACATCTTAATTTCCTGGACATCAATGCCTCAGCTGGAGAGACATTTCCTAGAACCGGAGTGTTCCTATAATGTAACAACGCTAGATTTAAATCTGACATTTCTTCTAGTACTTTCTTAAATGTGTTTTTCGCAGTTTGTATGCTTCTTTCAGCCATGCCGTTCGACTGAGCATATGTTGGTGATGTTATTACGTGATTGAATTCGTAGTCTTTTGCAAATTGACTAAACTCTCTCAACGTGTACTGTGTTCCTCCGTCTGAGATTACAGTCAATGGAATACCGTGTCTTGCAAAGGTGGTTTTCATTTTATCAATAACTGTTATGCTCGTCATGCTTTTTCTTAGATCTTTTATTTCTGGATATTTAGAGAAATAATCTATCATTAACAAGTACTTTTTTCCCATTTAATTCAAAGATATCGCATCCTATTTTGTTCCACGGCAGACTCGGTATTTCATGTGACTTTAATGGTTTTCTATTTTGTACTTTAGCATATTTTAAACATAGTGGACAGTTAGCTATCTTTTGTTTAATCTGATTTGTCATGCCTGGCCAAAAGATTGACTCTTGTGCAATTTTCACGCATTTATTTATTCCTAAATGTGTATAGTGTACGCGATTTAACATTTCATTTCTCATACTTTTAGGAATTACTAAGCTTTGACCCTTATATATTAATCCTTCTGCTACCGTTAATTCACTTTTATATTGTGCGTAGATTTTAACCGAATCTTTTAATTTTTTCGAATCATTTGGCCAGCCATTTTCAATTACTTTTTTCACTTCCAATAACTCTGAGTCCTTACTTGTTTCTACCTTTAATTCTTCGATTTTCTCTGCTGTCGCGTTGATCTGATATGCTATCGCACATATTTGTGAATTTATTTCTTGTTCCCATTCTGTACTAGTTTCTTTGATGTACGCCCGCGATAATGCATCAGCCAATATTAATTCTTTTCTTCTTTATCTTATCTTTATATCATATTTTTGTATTTGCAATAACATTCGTTGTAGACGCGCTAGACATTTATTTAACGGTTTTTTGAAAATCGGAATCAGGGGTTGGTGGTCGGTCTCTACTATTACTTTTTTCCCATAAACATATTCGTGAAACTTTGTTAACCCGAAACAGATTGCTAATAGCTCTTTCTCTATTTGTGCATATCTTGTTCGCGTTTCTGTTAATGCTTTTGAGGCATATGCACATGGTAATTTGTCTTGCAGTATAACCGCCCCCAAGCCCTGATTGCGACGCATCTACTGAGACCGTTGTTTCCTTATTTACATCGAAATATTGCAACACTGGCTGACTACTTAATATCTTTTTTATTTTTTCTAACGCTTTGTCATGTTTTGGTAGCCATTCAAATTTTGCATCATTTTTTAATAATTTCCTAATAGGATCTGTTTTATCTGAAAAATTTTTAACAAACTTGCTTACGTACATATGTTAACATTCCTATTAACCTTTAAACATCATTTTTATTTGTTGGGGTTTGTATTTCTAAAATCGCTTTAATTTTTTCATTGCTTGGGTGTATGCCTTTGTCAGTGACGATATGGCCCAAATATTCTACTTTAGTCTTACCGAATTTGCATTTACATAGATTAAATTTTACATTATTTTCTTTCGCAATACTTAGTACTTTATTTAGTCGCGCATCATGTTCTTCTTTTGTTTTTCCCCAAATTAATATATCATCTATAATTTCAACACCCTGTACGTTAAAAATTGCCTTAAATCTTTCTTGAAATACTTCCGGTGCTGATTTAATGCCATAGTCTTAGGAATTTATATCTACCAACTGTGTACCAAATGTACATAATTTCGAACTTTCCTCATCTAATTTTATTTGGTAAAACCCGCTTGTTGCATCGAGAGTGCTGTAATATTTAGCACCTGACAATTTACTTGTTATTTATTCTAATTTCGGTATTTGAAAATATTCTCTTTTTATTTCATTATTTAAATCTTTAGAGTCATATTCTGAATTGAGGCATATTCTCAATTTACCGTTGGATTTCCTCACTATGACAAGAGCATTCACCCAGTCTGTACTACCTTCGACTTTTTCTATGATTTTTTCTTTAACAAGCGCATCTAAACTTTCTTTTAAATTATCCCTTAGTGGTATCAGTACCTTTCTTGTCGGATGTACTACAGGTTTCGCATTTTCATTTAACTCTATATGGCATGGTTTTTTAATACAACCCGTAAACAAATCTTTATTTTGGTTAATTATTTCCTGATAGTTTCCGTTCTCTATTATCGCATCTATTCTCTGTATTATGCCTAGGGTCTTTAGAGTTCTCAAACCTAATAGGGATTTTTTTCTGTCTTAGCTACGTAAAACATTATCTCGTGTTCTTTTGAATTAATTTTACATGTTAATTTGCATCTACCCATTACTTTAAGTGTATGTCCTGAGTATGCAGTTAATTTTATTGTCGTTTTTTGTAGTACGTCTGTCGGTAACCTCTTAAATTCAGTGCGTTAGTATATTCGGTACTGCTCCTGTGTCTACTTTAAATTTAACAACTTTCCCGTTTATTTCGATTTCTTTGAACCATTCGTCTTCTGATATTTCATTTATTTCAATTGATCCAACAAATAAATACTCGTCTTTCCTTTCCGTTATTTCAACCTCATCTTCTTTATTTTCTTTTATGCTACNTGCTAAACTTATTTACTTTATTTTTAAAACATTTACTCGCAAAGTGATTTTGACTCTTACAATTATGGCATGTTTGTCCATAAGCCGGGCATTTATTTATTGGATGTGTTCTACCGCACCTTTTACAATTATTAATTTGTTTCGCTGATCTGTTACTATCGCCCGATTTCGACCCGCCTGTTTGATCCTTTTTTTGTATATGACGTCCACGCTGTTGCCTGTTGCCGCTTCCGCCGTCCTCTCCATTGCGTCACTTCTTTCTTTCGGCATCTCGATGATGAGGCACTGCTCGATCGCCTTGTCCAATGTTAGGTCATCCTTCTGTAGTAATTGCTCTCGGATCGTCGAATTATTCACGCCGCACGTGATCATTGTCTTTACTAGACTGTCTTGGAGTCCTTCCAATTTACATTTCATCGCCCTTTGCTTTAGTTCGGTAATGAATTGTTCCAGCGTCTGTCCTGGCTGCTGCCGATACGAGAAAAATTTGTATTTCTCGTATGCGATGTTTTCCTTTGGTTTAAAGTGCGCCTCGAATTTTTCTATTAATTTCTCAATTTTATTTTTCTCGTCCTCTGCGAACGTGAAGGTTGTAAATATTTTGAATCCTTCTTCTTCAATATAATGTAGGAGTTGGGCGCACTGAGTTGCTTCCCCTTTTTTATTTATTTCGGTTGCTACGAGATAGTTCTCGAACCTCGACCGCCACGTTTTCCAGTTCTCTGCCACGTTGCCGGTCAAGCACATTGGTGCAAAGCCTCGATTGTCTCCCGACAACATCGCCTCTTCTTATTACAGTTCTCTGTATTTATTTTGAAACTCGTTCAGATTTGCGTCCTATTTCGCTTAATTCGTTAAGCTAATTTTCTCGAACTTTCTCGACCTTTTTCGACTGCGCCATGTGACGTGTGTAAAGGTTAGGGACTGCACGTTTGAGTCGTGTGAATGAAACTGAACTTTATTGTACTCGGTCCATGGATCTTCGCTATACAGAGCGCTGCTATCTTACTGGCCACAGTGCCATCTATATACCTTACATATATAGGGGAGACCAGGGCTATTCGTTGCAATTTTTTTCTTTTGCGTTTCCTGAGTCCTGTATTCATTAAAAAAAAAAAGTTGGACGGTTTGAAAGGTTGAACCTTCCCCTTCACAATGCCGTTATAGATAAAACACGGAAATGTACTTGCTTTGAACTACATATAAAAATGTCGACCAGTGCCAAGTATATATATATGCCATAAGCCCGGGGTAATTCGTAATCAGTCCGGGAATATTCTGAAATTAGTGTTTTAAGATGAAAAAATGTAAAAAAGCTGTTGTTAAGACTCTGTTTTATTCAGAAAAGGGTATATAGTGTTATTAAGAAAAGTTGCACACAATAAAAAAAATAAACACACAATAGAGAATTTTATTGCTTCAGCGTTTTCGGAACAAGTCAGGGACTATTCGTATTTCGTGTAATTACACCTGTTGAGTATTAAGTTATGTATTTTGGTACATAGAACGCGAATATAAAAGAAAAAATTGTTCAAACGACGATTCGACGTTCGGTGTTTCGAATCGCCCTAGCATCAACTTTGCGCATTATTGCCTACATTATGGTCTACAAAAATTCACACAGCAAAAAGTAAACACGAAATGTTTCAAATACATTCAACTGGACACGATACATTCAAAGTTTTCAAAAAGAATCTTATTTATCTTACTTAAATTTTGAAGAAATGCTGACTGTCAGAAATTACTTCGACTGTCGCAAAACACATTTTTTACTGCCACGACTTCAATATGACGCCGTCGCCAACGAAACTTTATTAGCAACGTCGTTACATTAGTACGCGTATACAGTATTTAAAGTAAATTTTTAACATATACCCATACAAAGATATTTCCATTTTTACGAATTACCCCACCTAACGAATAGCCCTGGTCTCCCCTATTATCTCGATAACTACTAAGTTAATCCATTCTACCTGTGCTATCTGGGATCTAGCTGGGTATAGGTTAAAACGAGACCTAACTTTGCGAATTTTTTATAAAACAATGGAAAAAGATAGAGAATACTTTTCTTTAATCGACATTTAAATTCTATTTAAAAAATAATTTAAAATAATGTCACTATTCAAATTTTCTAAAATCATGTTTTTAAAAACGGTGTTTACAGTGACCACTGCTGTTTCCATAGGACTCATCAGAAAGTAAAATGACAGAAACTTTTATAAATCTAGTGCTTGACGTAGCCATTTTTAGAAGTATCGATTATTTTAATAAAAAAGTAATTATATAAATTTTACTCGTTTCTTGGTTGCGACAAAAAATTGAATATCGTAAGAGAATCCCCATATTAAATATTGCATGGTTTTTAATGTCTAAAAGAATGTGTGTAAATTTGCAAATCGATAGGTCGAACTGTCTTCAATATATCGCGTTTGAAAATATGATTTGAAGCGTCGCCATTATATATAATTTTCATAAAATTTAAATGTCAAATAGAAAAAAATAATCTTTACAATGGAACCTAAACACTTCTTTATCTTCTTATGATCGAGGAATCGATTGTGATTGATCGTTTTCTTTACTGCTTACGTTTTATTATTTAAGTTTCCTATATATCACAGCTCTAACACGTAAGAAATGATTTGTAAAATGCGTGAGTTTGTACACATTTGACTATAAAAAAAGTTAGATATATATATATATATATATATAACGTTTAAAAAAATTAAAACTAATACTTCGAAAGCCAATCTCATGAGAAATTAAGAACGAGATGTGGGAACAATAGAACAAATTCGTAAATTCTTAAGCGAGTTCCCACGGAAATTCCGGGTAGCTGAAAGAACGCAGAAGGCGAACGATTCATCTTCCTCGGTTGATTAACGTATGTACATGATTGCTCCTTTTTTTCCAGGTGGCGATCGGCGGCTTTCCTGAAACTGCCTGTAGCCAGGATGGCTCATCTTGCGTAATCCTCGGGAACGAGCAAAGTTCGTGCCGACATTCACGATTCTAGGATTAACCCCACGTGAAGTCGAAGAATTTATGACGCCTGAACGGGCTACATGCAAATATTCCCCGAACGAAGGGGTCCCTTTTTTTTAACTGGAATTCTAATTTATGCCCGCGACGTCTCGAAACGAATAGAAAAAGATGGCATGTTGCAGGAAACTTGAGAGGTATTTTGATTTTATAAATTGGGTCGGTCACTCGACCCATTCTGAATCAACTTGTTGAATACTTGAGTGACTCATAAGAGAAATATTTTATACTACAAATATGCTTAAAATAGTTAAACTGTTTTCCATTACATTCATATCGCGTGTAATTTTTTATTTTATCACGAGCAACCTTGAAATACATGATTGTTGGCGACACATAAAAATTATATTCTCCGACTTTTCTCTGTTTTCTCGGTCACTTTTGAAAACATTCTCTGACTGAAGCCAAAAAGGAGCACTTAATAAAAACAAAAAAAAATAATGAAATTTTTTTATTAATTACAAAGTTTTTTAAAATATATAGAAAATGATAATAATATAAAATAAAATTATCAAGTAGACTATAGCCTTGATCTATCTCATTGTTTATTGAGATTTAATTATTTCACGGAAACATTATGTTCTACTTTTTTATCATTTTATTTAAAAATTGTTTATCTTGGCACTATATAATTTTCAACATATTTATATGCGAAACGAAGGTAAAATATCTCTGGCAATAAATCTGTTTAAAAAATGCATGATTACTGAAGCATAAAATATTTTGTATATTTTTTTTTATAATCTTACTGTGAGTGATTTGTGAAACATTATTAACATATATAAAACTATATCTTGATTTTGCAAAAATCAAAATATTATAGTTTTTCTTTTTAACTAAACATTATCAGTTAATGGTTTTCTGTAAAAATTTATAAATCAAAAAATATTTTTATTTTCTTCAGATCATAAATTTTAATCCACCTACTAAACTCCGATTCACAAACCATGGTTGTAAGAGGGAAAAGTTAAGATAAGTCATTTAAATATGTCAATATGTTAATAAACTTATAAACTTATAAATGTAACATTAGGTCATTTTATTATCTATTTTTCTAATTCTTTTTGTGAAAAAAAAAATATATAATTAAGCTATCTTGAGTAACATATGTACCCAATGCGACCTTAATGACACTTTTTCTAAAAATCTTCACTGCGCCCAAGTAAATATTTGAAACTGTCTCATATTTTAAATTGTTTAGGCAAATGTTTTCTACTTTAAATCCGGCCATCAGTTTTTAATTTTGGACTCAGCACAAAATTAGAAAAAAATGGCAAAACTTAGGTAGACGATATGAGGTATAGTTACCTTACATATTGTTTATGACTGCAATAAAATGTGTTTCTTTCTGTGAAATCATAGTTTCTTTTTTATTTCAACATACATTTTAATAGTATTACACTAATTAGAATGTAGAATGCAGTTGAAACAAATACAACAACTAATTGAATACTTCTTTTGTAATATTTTATAAATAACTGTGGTGTGCGAGCTGTTTTTAGCTATAAATAATTTCTTTTCGCAAAAGTTATCCCTCTTTCGATATCTTTGTTAAGAAAAAAATCAATTAGAAAGTTGACGAAGGACAACGTCTATCATATATGGGAAAGATAAAGATATTGTATACAGCAGACTATCATATTGACCGAATTAAATCGCAGCCAAAGAACTTGGCATCATTTCTTCTGTCCGATAACAATGGGAGACACAAAAGGAAAAAAATACATGGGACGATAAGGAGACGACCGGCGAGTTTGATCAAATAATTTATTAAACGTTCGCCATTTTATAATAATTTACAATGTTACAAGACAACGACGTGCGCCTACCACGTCGTCCACGGTTTCTGCGCTTGGTCGCGAGATATTTACGTCGGTTGTCTGTGAAAAACACATTGCGGTTCTAAAACGCGGATCCGCGGCGGGACGAGCAAGCGCGACGAGAACAAAAACCCCGGTGCGAATGCGCGTGCGAGAACACGCGCGGTATGTCGTAGTGATAACTTCGTTTTCTTTCCTTTCTACTGTGAAAGAGAGAAGCGGAAGTTACCGCTTCCCCTCATCGTGTGAAATCGCGCTCGTCCGCGCCGCGATCCGTACGCATCGCTTAATTCCCAATTTTTTTTTCACTCTACGAAGCTTACAAATTACGTCTAAAAGTAGTATAGTATTTGTACGAAATATACCGTTGAGAAAGTAACGCGTGACACCTCGAGGAAGCACTCGACTGCCGGTGAAACGTTTATTTGTTTACTTTTTCGTGTTACGTGATAGAGAATCGTGGTCGCGCGACGACTAAACAGTGTGGGAATCGCTTCCGAAACTTCCAAAGTGGCACCGCTAGCGTTCTCTCGCACGGGATGGAGACGAGTTACACGAGCTATGAGTCTAGTTCTCGTCGAGTCCGAGAGCGAAAATGCGCGAAGTGTCAAGCTGCTTGAATGCGATGTTCACTTGATCTTTGCTCACCGTTTAGGAATACATTATTCCAAGAATGAAATGCGTTGAAATTTATTGATGTTGCAGCCAATCTTCTACAAATGCCGTTGCTTTTCTTATCTTCATTTATTTAACATGAACTGTATTAACAAACTTAAATTATAGAGTAACCATTTGCAAACTATTTGTGCATTGTTAGATATTCGAGAGTAATATTGTAACTTTAATTTAGATGATAATGGCACAAGAAGCGAAAGATCTCAGTAAGCATAAAATCATTATTACCATGTTATTACAACGATATTCAATAATATATAACGTTTTTAAATACGCTGCATTTTACGTTGTATACAATATCAATATAAACAAACTTTGATTTTGAGATAATGCTTTTAAAATATTTCAACAATGTTTCGAAAAATTATATAGGGTAAATCTGGTTTTTACAGGAGGATATTTGTCGTATGGAATTTTACGCCGATATTTAAAAAAAATAGAAAAAGTAAAGATAACTTGCTTGCACTCTTATGTTTTATATGTTAATTAATATTGTATTGTAATTTCCAGTTTTTTACTGTTAATATTAATGAAACCATCATGAATTGAACCAATTTATTAAAACACAAGAATAGAATTATTCAGCACCCAAAAACCGCTGTAACTGATATAGGCCTTCTATTCTTGTGTTTTTTAAATAAGTTATTTCGTCAGTCCGATATAACTTATTATTGTTCAATTTATCAATGTTATGAGTGACACAACGATGTATTACAACTTATATGAAATGTTTATTCTCTCTATAAAAAATGTAAAAAAAAAGGGTTTATGTCTGTATTCATAATTCTTCCTTGAAAAACGAGGATTTCCTGTATGTCTTTGTTTTGCGACCTACATTTTATCACACACAAAACAAAGATAGAGTATAGACAGGAACAAGAAATCCTCATTTCTTAAAAGACTATGAATACAGGTATTGGTTGTTATTTCGTGACACATAAGTGTAGAGAGATAGTAAAGGATGGAGTATACGAAAATACAAGTGCTTAGCTCTTGTATTCTTTATTCTTGAATGTCTCACTCGTGAATGGACATAAATCCCATCACTTTTTATGTACTTCAAAAATTGAAGGGTGTCTTAAAGATTTTTTCTATGCATAAATATAAGAAAATAAATATTTTATATTTCTAATTTTTTTATAGTAGATAGAAGTTTTTATTAATGCGGTTCATTTTTTTTAAACGTGGTAAATAGTGCATGATAAATTAAGTTTTCGTTAGGTGCGGTGTATATATCGGAGTTACCCTATCAAATAATCTTCTTTAAATGTTTATACTATATTATTTTAAAACATTAAAAGTGTACATAAAATCAACATTTTTAAATGTTATTTTAATATTTCTTGCTTACTGGGATGCGACTTGTGCATTTCATCGTTCGCGTTCAACGGAAACGCGTCTTTTGGTTCACGAATCGATATAAAATGATTATATACTTGTATGTACATATAAATGTTATCCAAACTCTTTTACGTTACTTTAGTTAAAAACATCTATACTATATTTCTACATGTACTTCTCTTGATTTGCGAATTCTTTGACCCTCAGTTTTTTGTAATAAAAGATATCGGGGCACTCGCTACTTCCTCGCAAGCAAAATATTAATGACGACACTTTTGGAAAAGCATGAGCACAAGTACGTAAAACTCTTCGCCAACACGCTTGACACCATCGCGGTTCTCCACTCGAGAAACGCGCTAATCACATCTACGCGAGTCGCGTAATTCGTCGCTTCGCTTCAATAATTTTACAAATACAGACAGAACTTAGGAACGATCCTACGCGGTCGCGAGGCGACTCGCTCGCTAATAGAGATACGCACCCGTTTCGAGGATAAAAAGAAAGAAAAACACCATAGACGGCAAAACAACAAATTTCTCCTAGGAATGCTCCCTGGCACTTGTATTATCTTCTTGTTCCCTGTCCTCCACAGAAGTATCACGTATTGCTCTGTACCGTGTAACTTGTATGCGTGTTAAGTTTACTTGCGAGTGTGTATGCCGTGTTACGGTCCATGTGTGTGTGTGTGTGTGT
>QKQZ01011890.1:0-11579 GCA_003595255.1 Solenopsis fugax | reverse complement strand
GTTATGTTGACAAATGCCCAAGCTTATTGTATGACGTCTACATCTGTTTATTTCCACCAACACGTACCGCTAAAGCCATCTATTGGAAAACGGCGGAAGCAAAGGTGTACACCTAATAGGAACATCCGAGGGCAGCAATAAAAAGCAATCAACTGTCACAATAATGAACAATCCACGATTCCGACAACGCCTAGAGGAATAGACATATATGTACCATTCAGTTCAGCACAAATATCTGAGCTATGTTTAATTCCGAATCAACAACTCAAATTTGCCACTAATGATGCTAGAATAGCTTTATTTATTTTTTGGCCCAAACAGCTATCATATGTCTTAAAGAGAAACAAACAATAGCTGGTTTATTTTACACAGAAACGATGTAACAAAATGCTATCAATGTGGACTACAACTAAAAGTTGGACGATGATCCTTGGGAGGAACATGCTAGGAATTTTAAAATGTGTCCTTATTTGCGTAGCTTCAAGAAGAGCGATTACGAGGCAAAAGTTATTGAAAAGACAAAAAAAACTTTTAATGAGGTAAATATTTGATAACAAAATTTTCATTTCAAATACCTGAGCCAAATAGTCTAGCATTAAATAAGGCTTACTTTTGTGAATTTGCCATTTAAAAATACACGTATGCCTAGAATATCTGCTTAAAAGATGTAGACCATAGAAAATGCAAAAATAGGGGATAGCCCAATAAATGAAAATGGATTAAAATGAATTAAAATGGATTAAAATAAAAATTTGAATCCATTCGTATATATACTTTAAATCCTTGAAAATGAATTGAAATGGATTGAATTCCGTGGAAATAAAAACATTTCTGTTTGATAACACGAAGTTGTCAATGCTTCTGAAGGTATTAAAATGTATTCAAATATTTTCAAAAACTGATATATATTTTTAAATGAAAACTTTTTTTGGATTCAGATGAATTGAAACAATGTATTTCTTATTTACAGTTTTGAGTTGAGTAGCATTCATGGTCCGTTTTTAAATAAAAACTTTCTTGGATTCAGATGGATTGAAACAATCCATTTCTTATTCACAATTTTTAATTGAGTAGCACATTCCAATGTCCATTTTCACAGAAAAACTTTTTTGGATTTAATGATTAGAGAAAAAAAATTGCATTTTCTACCCAGAACTTTAACTTGAGCAATATCCACGATCCACTTTTTAAAATTAAACTTATTTCTGGAATTTAAAGGCATAGAAAATGTGCTTCATTCAATTCCTATAAACGGATACAAATCCAGCAAACAAAAATAAATTCAAATGGTTTAAAAATTACAATTCATTTTAATTTATCCGAGGTTGCGCTTTAGAGTCCCGGAATATTTTTGGATTCAAGTGGATTGAAATGCGAAATAAACTATTCATTATTTTAAATTCGGATGAATTCATGCCCCATTATATTATTTTTGGATTCAAATGGATTCAAAAAATCTTTGAATTCGAAAATATTAAAATGAATTCATTTCTATCCATTTCAATTCATTTTCGTTTGCTGGGTTCATAAGTCATGATTTTAAGAGGGAAAAGTTAATAAAAATTGTTTACTTAATAAATTGTTGATGAAAATATTTTGTGTACTCGTGTTTTAATGATCTCAGTATACTAGTAAACATGACAATATATTAATAACTTTATAAATGTAAGATTGGATCACTTTATTATCCATTTTTCAAATATTTTTTGTGAAAAAGATGAAAACATAATTAGGACATATTAATACATATATGTATACTCAATATGACTTAAATGATACCTTTTTTGAAACTCATCAATGCACTTACATAAATATTTGAAATTGTCCCATATTTTAAATTAATATTTAAAAATGTTTCCTACTTCGAATCTGGCATCAGTTTTTAAAATTTTGGAGTCAGCAAAAAAATTAGAAAAAAAATCGCAAAATTTAGATAGACCATGTAGAGTATAATTACCTTTTACCTATTATAAAGATTAAATTAAAGACAATTATGATGTTTAGGAGTAAACCCTAAGAAATATTGTTTTTGTAATTAATAAAATAAAAAATTTTTTTAAATTGATTTTGAAACTAATGTTAAACTTAGTTTCTTTTTATTTTAAATTTATTTTTGCTTTGAGCCTTATTATATGCTTATGTAAATGAGGCCCGATTCTATATGGAAGATATACCCAGNTTTGAGCCTTATTATATGCTTATGTAAATGAGGCCCGATTCTATATGGAAGATATACCCAGTAAACGAAAATGAATTGAAAATTTGTAATCCATTTTAATTCATTTGAATACATTTTGGATTAAAAGACAGCAATTAAGTCATCTCAATACTATGTCATGGATTAAAATGGATTGGATAATCCGTGAAAACTCCTTTTAGATTAAAAAAATAAAAATCACTTTATTTCAGTCCCATTTCATGGATTAAAATGGATTATATAGCCCGCATAACTTTTTTGAATTGAAAAAAATAGAAATCCAGTAGTTTCGATCTCACTTCATGGATTAAAATGGATTCAAGGAATTCTTAAATTTTAATTGGATATTCGTAAACTAGGTAGGCTCCAAGGAAATAAATTAAGAGTGTAATGTTTAGTGCCAATCAAGAGCCAAACACAAGGTCTTCGCGTGTGAATTCATATATTTTCCCTCGAAATTTACATAACAAACGTTTTGGTCCCTAGGATTTGGAGCATCCTCAGTGTGATAGCATATGTTTCGGCAATAATAATTAGTCGAATGTGTTAATTATCTCGCTGGTCATCCTCCCTTCACAGAATGCTCACACATTTCAGTCACCAATCCACGACATTCTCAAATCGGTGTTCGATAAAGAGCGTGCGAAGTGAACAGTACGGAGAACGAAATACGTCTCAAATTTAATTGGATAGAAATGGATTCGTGTAATCATTGTCGAATCCAAATTCTTGATTTTTGGTATCCATTTTTATTCATTTTAAATATTTTGAATCCATTTTCATTTACTGAGTATTTTATTTTTCTGAATATTTGAAAAATTTTATTTTTACTTTGTTTATTTCAATCTCCCCATAATAGAGATTTGTAAAAATAAAATAAATCAATTGTGAGCCTTATTCGGTTCAAGCACCTTATTCGTATCACAATTAATGTATTTTCAAGGTACATTTGTATTTTATAGAAAAGAACGAACACACTTATGTGCAATGTGGTGTTAACTTTGAATTATTTATTTTTCAGAGAATTATCTACAAATAGTGCATTACATGAGCAACCTAAAGAAGCTAATAAAACGTCTATTGAAGTTCTAAAAGTTCATCGAACCGTCAAGACATTGCGAAGACTACAGAAACATTTGAGAGCGACAATTAACTGTCACATACTATCTAGTAACAAACTACCTGGTTTAGCATTGTGCACACATTGCCAAGTTAGAAAAAGAGAAGTTATGTTTATACTATGATCATAAGCTGCAAAAAGTGCGCACAAGACTTATTAAAATGCAAGGAGTGCTATACACCTATAGAAAATATTTTATCCGAAATATGTTCTCCTGAAGTTTGCTTTTATATTTTAAATATATTATTTGCGAATTATATTGTAATAGTAGTATATTATCAATTTAATAATATGATATTCTGGTTCAAATTAAAAATTGCACTTCAAATAAAAATATATACAGCGACTGTGTTGTTTAGAAACTTTCTTTTTTTTTAAAAAACGATAGGACATTGTTTATTGGACCTAAATTGTGTGTATTTGATATTCAGAATAAATCTTTATGTGCGAATATTTTTGATATACATAATAAATCTAATTAAAATAATTGTAACACTTTTATCAAATTCTTATAAATTTGTAACTGAGGTAATTAAAATGGTTGATAAATTGAGATGACTCATATATTATTGATTGTTGCAGAAAGTTTTTAGAAAGATTTCGACCTTTTGCATTTTATATACAACAATTCTGGAAGAATGCAAAATGTTATATGAAATGTTACAACAGAAATGTTTCCAAAATTTATTACATACAATTTGAAAAAATATCTGAACAGAACAAAAAATCATCATGATATATATCACAAAATAGTTCTAAGATAATTTTTAAAATTCATTTTCTGATCAATCACGATTCATTTTTGTCATTTGGACAAAAATGAATTGTGGATAACATTGTTGTTATGTCACATAAGTAAGATATTGTTATATTTGTGTTGTTGTCAAGTTTGATCTAAATGGCCATTTCGACCAAATGGATGATCCTTTTCTATGATAACATATATGTAACAATATTTTGCTAACTCCAAAGTTAGCACCAGATTCGATAATTAGAGACTATAAGCTATCATTTAAAAAACGTTACCAAACCTCCCAACTTCAAATTGATCGAAAAAAATAAATTTGAATATAGAAGTTGTAAACACCGTATTTTTGAAAAAAATCAAATTGAAAATTGAAAGTCCTCTAAATCGCTATAACATAAACCAAATCATCAGAATATGCTGAAATTTCTTACATCTCTATAGTCAAATTAACATCAGATGAAACACACTCCAACCTTTTTTACCTGAGGATTACGTAATATCTAATCAATGGGTCCTTTTTGAAAAACAAGAAATTTCAAGAAGTAACTCGGTAATATTAATAAATTATCATTAAAACATTAAAATAGAGTCATCTGATTGGAGACTTAATGAAGTGCGTACAATAGAATATTAGATATTATATATTAGAATTAGAAGTTTTAAATTTTTAAAAGATTGGATTATGAATATACTGACTTGTGATTAATATCAAAGAAAAATTTTAGTAAAAAGAATAATTTACTTACTCACAGTACACAAACGTTCGATCGTATAAAATCATCGTAACAACCGAATTTTTTCGCTCAACAGTAGATCATGTGATCTCGACAATGGAAATTATTTAGTACAAAAGATTAATGCCAAGAGTTGCATTTCAAATTGCTCTAATAAGTCACAAAAAATTTTTTCCGATAATTTTGTAATTTTGACCGACAAAACAGTGAATATCTCTGAATATCTCGGAAACTAGAATCAATCAAATGGGTGATTTCCTATGACAACGGCACATACAGGACTTAGATGGTTATCTGGGACCTTAAATGTGCAATCGGTGTGCCCCAGCCGAAATCACTATTAATTCATATGTCAACGTTTTACCATAAGAGATGATTTACCGACTGCAACTGTAAGATTCACCATGCATGTATGTGTGTATGCATGTATACATTTATAGAGAGGCGTTCCAATGGTTCCGATGTACATACATTGCCAGCACTGAAAATTGTTAGAGCCTGCACACAATAAAGGAATATAAGATATTAGGAATAAGAATTAAAATTTTAGTATCAGTTTTCTCAATGAATATTAAATGTAACGCACAATGGATACGAATAAAATGTAAGACATAAATGTGCCATACAAGATACAACATAACTTATTATTTATCTATAGTATTCATTGAAGAAACTGATCCTAAAATTTTTATTCCTATTCCTAACATCTAATATTTCTCTATTGTGTGCAGGCCCTTACGTTGTTACATATGTATTGTACACGTTATGTATACTATAGATTTTCAGTGAATTTCATAACATAGCTAGAGTAACTCTACAGTTGCAGTCGGTAAGTCATTTTTTATAAACGTTAACACAGGAATTAAGATTCACCCTGTATATTATGCATTATTTTTATTATACAACATTTCAGAAAGATTTCAGTCATTTCAAGAACTTTTGGTAATATTTCAGAATGGTTTTGCAGTTTTTTAAAATAACTTTTCAATTACTTTTCTACAGGGTTTCAAGTACAAGAAATGTGAACATTTTGCTATTCCAGAGCTATTTAAAAAATGTTGCAGTTATATTTCGCAACTTATATCAAATAGTTTCACTTTTCAGTTGAAATTTTTGAAATATTTCTGAAAAATTTCAAGGTTGAAGACTGATTTTATGGATTTTAAGATGTAATTATATGGTACAGTTGTCGAATGATATATTTATAATGTATACGAATAACGAAGAGAAAATTTCATTACAGTACGACTTTATTAGATACCATTAATATGTTATAAACATTATAATATCTCGATACTTACATCTTGACGAACATAATATAATTTTTTTGTTACAGAAAATCATGTTCTTTTAAATCTAAAAGTATACATATAATATTAAATAAACTATATATATATATTACAACCTTCTGCGTGAAAATGTTATTTCTTATAAACGAATGATGTACATTTAATTACGCTTTATGCGTTGAAAGTATTCGTTTCCTAATTGTACAATCCTTTGGAGATACGAAAGCAATTCAGTGTAAAATATATATTTCTTTAATGTTTTTATACTTTAGATTTGTAGTAAGTTGCATGTTACTATATGCCCTCTTTTCTTTACAAATGACGTAACATGCAGCGATGTCATAAATTGTTTTTATTTTATCGTGATAATACTCTGCTTCGTAAGTGGTACAATTTGCTCTAATCGATTTTAATTATTTAAGCAATTATTAATTCAAAGCGGTGGATGTTAATACGGCGACTCCTCTCTCGTAAAAACTATGCGGTTCTTGACTAGGAGCGATATTCAAATCGACAGTAAATAGTAGTTCGGTACGTGTGCTGTTTAAATAGACTGGCAAGGATAGCTTGCCTTTTCTGATGTCCTCCATAGACGATCGCGCCCATCTCAACATGGTGACTGGTAGATCGGTCATGATAGTCGAAGTTAAATACAATTGATTATCCTTACATTGCGCACCTTGCAGTTTCAAACCAGTGACGGCGAAGGAGCAATCGTCCGTAGCGATATTATCGCCGTCACCGATAGTTACGTTCAACTGCAATTCCTCGAGTGACCAACTATTAGCTTGTGCAATGCATTGCCTGGTTGCAGTAATGTAAGCCTCAGGATTTAACAAACCTCCCAGCCAAACTGGAAAACTCTGAAAACAAATCAATTTGTAATTTTAATCAATTCGAGCAAATTTAATGAAAAGCGGACAAATTTCCTAAAAGATAGTACAATTAAGAAGGTTCTTCAGTCTTTTCACATATAACGTAAAAATTGTTCAAATTTTAGGAACAAGTTTATGAGTAATACAGGCATACATTTGTGAAATTTTTTCAAATTTTTTGACTCTATTCAATTTTCTCTAAATAACTTTCTAAAATAGCATTGACTCTTAAGAAAAGAAAAAAACAAATAATAAGTAATTCAGAATTCTCAAAATTTAAAACAATAAAAAGTACGAAAAAGGCCAGTGAGAGTCAATGCGGGTACAAATGCGCAACCAAAAACATAGAATTACACCTGTTTATTCATTCAAATAACAAAAAAAGAAAAAAGTTAAGTAATTTAATAGCAAACAAAATATAAGAAACAATGAGTTAATAATTACTTTTAAGCTCGAAATATTTAACAAATTTAAACAATGACAAACGAGGTCGAGTCGAGCAACATGAAGATCTAACTTCAATAAATTATCTAAGATACAGAATTTCACAAGCAAGTCCGAAACTAGTTTATGTGTAAATGATTTCTGTATCTTAGATAATTTATTAAAGTTAGATCTTCATGTTGCTCGACTCGACCTCATTTGTCATTGTTTAAATTTTATTGTAAAATATAAGAATTTTGAAAAACTTTTCATATAAAAAAAAGAGTGTAAAGAACATTTTGTAATTAAAAAAACATATTTCACTGTACTATTTCCATGTAAGCATATGTAAGTTTCGTAAGAGTAATGTTCATAAATTATACACTTCTTTTTAAATATATAACGCCATATTAGTGAAAATTTGTTGTTACTATATTTAAATTATTATAAACAATCTTCTAATTTTTCCACATCAATATTTTTCAATATCATAAAAAAATATTTTTAAATAACAAATTAGTTTCTATCGCTTAAATTTTGTTCACTATTTATTATTTTAAAGATAGCAATGCCAAAAGCTCTTGTGTTAAAAGATATACGAATGAAAAGTTATGTAATTTCTTTTGATCTTTAAGTTCAAGAATCTCCTTAAAATTATTTAGTGATAAAACATCTATGACAATGAAGTAAGTGCAATGATGAAAATCGATACAAACCTTTATCTCCTTTGCTCCGCCTTGAGAGACTAAACGTGAGACTTCCTGCAGTTGTGAAACTCTATGGCTAAAATCGGTGATCCATTGTATGACTGTACAACCTCTTGGCACAGTATATCTCCTCCAACCACCGGGCAGAATACCTTTAACCAACTCGGATAGCATCGTTCTGTGATAATTCGTCTGTTTCTTCTCGCCCTGTTAAAAATATACAAAATACTATTATTCCAAACGATATTAGCCCCGTTTTATATTCGAGAATAATAAAACAGAAATAAAACACTTACCTGACAAATTAATACGACATCTTCCAAATCATGGATAACATCTTGAAGTAATTTTGCTCCGCTATTGACTTCCCGCTCAAAGTATCTGTATAAAGGATCTTTGATGTTTTCGACTGTTCTCTTCAAGGTCAGTAAATTCTTCGGAAGTAATTGTAACCAAGTGGAAGCCGAATTATGCAAGGTCCTCATCCAAGATGGTCGACCATCTGCTTCAGCTTCTCTTGGAGTATCTAGAGACTCCTCGTTTGAGTATGCCAGTTCATCTTCATCCTCTAATTGCTGCATCTTGAGAAGTTTGGAAACCAAGTCGGTTCCTCTTGTGGTCAGAAGCACCTTCTCTGCATTATTCGGCAAGCCGAGCCAGGAAGGTGTTTGTCTATCTGAAAGAGACTCGATCCATTTCAAAAAGTGGTCACGCCTAGTGCCGTCCGGCATTGTGATGTGTCTTTGATTGCCCTGCGCGCCATCGATATTGGCAACCAGGGCGAAGTCAGCTTCGAATGAGCGCGGGGTGAAAAGCTTGCGCAGAAAAGAGGCCAGGAGACGTTGATCGAAATCGTTATCAATCTTGCCACCATAGATACACTGAGAGAGAAGAGTCACCAGAGCATCCCAAGGCACCTTTTCTGGAGGTAGGTTCGTCCTGCCCATAGCCGTGGCTTCGATCCACGTGTCCAGGGTGTCACAAGCGACTCTCAAGTCGCTCTCGTTGAATTCGTAGTGCTTAGCCCAGCCCAAAGGCGCGTAACGCAGACGTTCCTGCACGATCGCGTGGAACCACGCAAGCAGGAAATACAAACGGGCTCTCTCATTGGGCGCTCGCATCATTCTTGAGGCGGGCACAGTGCTGAACGTACGCAACAAATTTGCTCGTATACCAGGAGGTGGCTCAAACACAAAGATCCTACCAGCTCTCAGTAGATTCACCGGAACTTTAGGATTAATCTCCATCGTTAAGAACAGTCGGAAGCTAGTGTGTGGCTGAAGACTATGCAGCTTCTTCTCCAACTGTACCAACCACTGCGGAGCAAGGTGTACGTTTTTCAACAGCACCCATCTGCCGGCTTTTACAGCCATGTTTATAGCCCGGTCTGCCTGATTGAATCCTTCTGCCGATCCGATAGCAATGCTGGCTATTTGCTTGCCCAATTCCGCGGCTAGATCGTCCACTCTGCCCGAAGCATCGAAGCCCGGCACCGAGCACAGCAAAGCTGGCACGGTCGCCTTTAGTTGATCCTCTACGACGGATGCGAAATCGAGCTCAGCTTCTGCGGCCGGCATGAAGGATTCGTTGAAAGCGGAAGCTACTACCAGAGACGCAGCTGCGATTACGCGATCCGGTCGGAAAGCTTGTATTATTAGCAACTGGTGCATCGCCGTGCCCGTGGGTGACAGCGGCTTCTCCTCGTCCCAGAGCTTCGGTACGCACGTCTCGGGTGTGGGCGACTGTAGCCACGCGCCGAATTCCGAATTCTCTTGGATTTTTTCCGCGAGTTTTTTGAAAGCGGGTAATCTTATGCTTAGACGCATCATTGCTTCCTGTTGCTCCGAACTGAGATTAGGTACCGGAGGTGCTCGAATGTTGAGCACGCCTTCCTTACCGCGCAAGAAAAATGTGAACTCGCTATCATAGGTAGACTCCGAGGGTATGCCCTTCAGATGGATGCGACAAAGTAGCAAAGCAAACGTCAATCTGTCCGTATGTAACATTCCTCGGGCGACTCGTTCGTAACAGACGGCAAATAAGTCCCGTGTGATTTGCGTAAGTCGTTGACCGTAATCCGACATACCTGACAATTTCGGGTTTTGCGACAACACCGACGTGAAGATGTCTAAGAACATCTTCAGCGAGTACTGATACAAGAAATGTACCTGGTTGAGGCTGTCCATCGTGAAATACATGTTTGAACACGCTTGAGATAGAGGCATGTATTGTTGTGAAACCGTTTCGATTTCCGCTATGACTTTGTCTGTCTCTTCCACCTTCTTGCTGATATCGGCGGCCTCCTGTTTTAGAGTTTCGAGAGTGGTGATCACAGAATCGTCGTCGAGAATCTTGCCCTTGGCATCATTCAGCGCCTGTAATAAAGACTTTTCGAGTTGTCGCAGCCTTAAGTGGAATTCTCCTTGAAGCTTCAACAGATCAGATCTTTTCTCATCGATGTCTGGGCGTTCGGCTTTCAAAACCTGATTCAAACACTGGCTTTGCAGAGAACTTCTGGTAACGGTGAAGTTAACGAACGTTACGCGTGAACAAATGTCCGGCGGGAATTCCACTGTCGGGTCTCTCGTGGACAAGAAGATGACAAAGGAAGGCGAAAGATCTATATCTTGATCGCCGAGTGTGATCAACACGCGTCCGCCCGTTCGTCTTAATTCTCGGTTCAACACGGGGTTTAATATAGGATCATAATTCTCCACGTCCTGGACCAGAAGAGGATTACCGAATCGTAGAGCGCTTTCGAGATTTTTCCTGAACGAATCATCCAAGAAGCTGGTCTTTGTGATTTTCCGGTCTTTAAACTCGTTCATAATGAACTCCGTCGCCTGACCGGATGGATCAATGATCAACGGATATCTGTTGAAGCGCTTCAACATGATCGCGTTCTCGGTGCACAGATCGTCGGTCGGCAACGCGTTTGCCTGCCACCTCAAACGCTCGTCCGGATTGGACAGATATTCCGTTCTTGCGATATCGGGCCTGAATTGCAAGTTCGCGTGATGCAAATGTTGGCACCATGTGGTAAAGAGATTTTGGCGATACTAAAATAAAATACATACCGTTGTATATTAACACAATTTAATATAACGCAAGAAAACGAAATATTAAGTGTATTTTCGCTTTTAATATCATTTTTCTATACCATTTTGTAATAGTTTCTTTAGTAATTTTTTATGGAAAACATAAAAGAACTATATAGACTTGAAACTTGGTACATTTATTTTTTAACATTTTAATGTTCTTTAGAAACTTTTTCAAACACTAGAAAAGATATTGACAATTATTTGTAAATCTGTATAGGTGTGTAAAAAAATACCGATTGTTATCATAATTTAAGACAGAAATTATTGGAGCAAAGTTCATAAATATTCTTAATTTATACAAATGTAGTTCGTGTTCGACTTACAACTAACAAGGAACGTTAGGCAACCCGGAAATTCAAAAAAATCTGAAACTTTGTGTACATAT